>DWEC01000452.1:0-17122 GCA_018245735.1 Microceris miodesmiata
ATCTATATGGACACTTTTTTATTATTTCACAGTAATAAAGATTGGTATTAAAAGAATAATATTAAAGAGAATAATTCAAACTAATAATTCTATTCATACAGCCTTGTTCCAAGTTCGTCAGATGTCCATGGGCCGCTAACCACAGCGGGTCTGCTGCCAAGTCGTTTGCTTTCTTTAAATAAATAAAATTTAATAGCTCGTTAACATCTTGTCACTGTGGTACGTCCAGGGTGAATCGTATAATTTAACGTTTGTTCCTCTAATTGTCATTAGTATCTACCCTTGCTCGCGGCTAAATGAGATTAGTTGATAGAAAATGAGAGACGTTGCAGTTGTAAAATGTGTCTTATGATCTGTATCCGAATCACAATACTAAATAGCGCCTTATTCGGTTAGTTCGTTTTTATTTGATAAACGGATAAACAAACCTGTATTTATCTATTGCTGAAATAGATAAACATTTCATAAACGTTGCTTTATAAGGCATTTTGAAGATTGTAGGTATCATGTTTATGACCGAATGTGTAAATATACATTTTCAAAAAGTATATAAATCTTCTATATATCATACTTTATCCTGTCTCCTATTATATTTGCACAATTAGATTTGATAAAACAATTGATAAAAATCAGCTTCAAATTTGAACATTACATGATGCAATTATGGCGATACTAAACATCGGAAAATGTGTAATTTTAATTATAATAGTGAATGTTATTAATTATGATAGTCACAAAGTCGTTACCTCGGTACATTTGACACCGACAGTCACCCGATCGTGCCGCGGCTGAAATTTCAATCTCCCTTCTATTTCGCACCTGTTCAATTAATACGAGAAACGCGTTTAGGGAAATTGTTTTCAATAATTGAGTATAGACGCACAGTTTTTGTCAGAAATAAAAAAACTAGTCTTCACTTTAGAAATTTCTAAGGTGTAGATATTTCTGCATTGTTGTTACTGTAGAAATGATGATGCTATATTTTTAGCTACGAAACACAGTATTGCTTTAGAATTCTTAGGAGACCAGGTTATATTTTTAGCTATATTTTATTGACTTAAAAGTCACATAACAAAGGTTTACATGTTTACTTGGAAATCTATTCAAAATGGAATTCATATGTAAATTTTTTTGTCGACAATCTAGTAATATGATTCTGGTCTACATCGAAGCAAAAAGGTGACAGGGGAAAGAAAACAGACAGAAAGAGAGGTGGAAAACTATAGCCATGACACGTACTGGCGTTACCCAAAAGCCGTGAACCGGCTGCCGATAGAGAATGTTACGGGTCGTCGACCGGCGCTTTCCAAACTCGTTCTCTGATAAAGCCCCTCACGTGGAGTCTTGTTATACATTACCTATGTGATAGGCATACTTTTTGTTGTCTGTGAACAACAATACTCACCTAGATATGGTATCGGGCCATTTGTGGCGGGAACATAACACAGCGCACAGTTAAAAAAGCGTATCTGTGCATAATGGTCGAAGCTATATTTTTTCCGTGTTGCGGACGTGATAGGAATCGTAATGGCCGGTGTGTTGCGTTGCTCGCTTTATAAATGATTTACTACAGCTATGGCAACATTCAGTATGATGTGTCTATGACTGATGCTTCTTCTAGCTGTGAGAAGGTATATCGCTTAGAGTATGTCTATTGTAGGTTAACAAACTATAAGTATGTCAACCTTGTCTATGAGTATTTTTCACAGATTTTCCATACTTTACGGATCTTAAGCGAGAATGTTTTTAAGAACCAATTCCCAGTGGTTTAAACTTTGAAGACAAACCACCACAGTCATTTGCTATTTAGCAGCAGTCCGTGTACTATAGTAATCCGATTTCAGATCTGCTTTTTTGCTATGGCAATCACTATGAAACCAGCCGAATTTAATCTTGCGTTAAAGCGACAATTGGTCTTAGTAGGTACGTATGGTCGAATGGATGTTGTTATTATAATTATATCCTTACGTGAAGTGGTTCCCTACAAGGTAGGCAGAGAGCACTGAGTATGAAACATCTCTATCCTTATAGACCTGACGTGTTTCGTCACATTCGTTACTTTTCAAACATGGACGCCGGTCTCAGAAACTGCCGACTTTCTCATCAGTCAGTATCTGACCCATTTGGTCAAGATAAGTGTGTCGTGGACACCCTTGAAACCTGCATCCATAACTTAAAACAAAAAAGCTTTCTCGACGTAATTTTATTCAAAACATTAATGTATGTTACACTAGTATCTTAGAGGATAGTAACTTAGCGCACAGAACTGTCAAATGCACTTAAGCTGATTAAAACGAGAAAAAACGTAGAGCGTCAATTCACGTGTCTCCATGTGCTTTGAGGTTCTTTATCATTGTTTTTGTTCGGTCAAATCGGTACTGTTATCAAGGGAATAGGGTTTGGGACGGTGTAGATTAAAATATACTCGTGTATACTAACGTGGTATGTAAAAAAGGGTCGAAATGTTTGTTAATAGCTTGGACCCATTATAGCAATCTTGATGACTCGTAAATTTTGACTGTGGTTTGCGCATGTTACTCAAAGTTTTAGTTGGATTTGATTTAACTTTTTACATAAATACGCTTGCATTTCTCCGAAGAGATAGGCAGAAGAGTGTATTCCTTCGGTAGTGGTGCCACGTTTCAACTGGTATGTTATACGTGCAATGGAGGAGGGATAGAGCTTATATACCAGGCACAAACCCATACTGCGAACTAATATTGGGACTTTGAAGTTATAATATTCCAATAGTATCCGACCCGGCCATAGAACATGGATCTCTCGATCAGCATACCCCCTTGCAACCACTCGACCGACGAGACAGGCTCTTCGTATACTATACTAAAATGAATATGTATAAATAAACTGGGTAAACAAAAAAGTGGCTCAAAGCGGTTGTTGGATATGAAGTTGAAGATCGAGTTAAGTGGTGTGCTATTGGAGAGATCTATGTCTAACAGTGGGTGGTAGTAAGCTGATGATGACACAAAAATATAACCACAAACAATTCTAAATTGTACGCAAATTAAAACATTATCATGTATTTGTATTCGTAAGGAATTAGGTACGTTTGCTGACGTAAAACCGATAAACGCATTTTGCAGTTTTCGATTTGCTCGCTAATGATTGCAACATGCACATATGTACGTAAGTGTAGTGCATCCGATAAGGTTAAAAGTTATCAATTATCGCAACCATTTCATATTGTTAATGTATGTTCATAACGTTAAATGAAACGGATTAAATGGCAGAAAACAAATTCTTGAACATAAACAGACATTTTTCCTAGATAGGAATCAAACCCGTGACCGCCCCGGCACAGTAAACCGTTTAACTAACCACTGAACCAACGGGCCAGTCACATAATTCTGTTGAAGATTTTTTATTCGACACTATTATTGGGACATCTGTATTTGTATGAGATTATAAAATAAATGTATATAAATGTATAAAATAAATATACAAATTAATAAAAGATTACTTGTATTATTAAAAAAAATAACAACACGTCTGTAAGCCCCGAAGAGGTAGGCAGATGAATATACTATAACATTGTTATTACTTGCATTATTCTATTTTTAATTATATTTCGTTATCCATTTTGGCACATTTTTACACACGGCTGTATGATACTAAACTAGGCAGAACTTATGTTATCGTGACTAAAATCTGATAAGTAAACATACTTATGTACGTACAATATATAAATACTTATGTAAATAATTAATAGAAACAAAATGGATCACTTTTATTCATTTTTGTATACATTACTCCGCGATGAACAATGCTTTCTTGGATAGACCCACTATATTTATTCTAATCGTTCTATGTCTTAGTGAGATTCTCACTGACTTTTAAAACATACACACTTTATTACAAATGTGAGAAAAAGTCTTCAAAACAATACTGAATATAAAATATATTAGTTGTGTTTCCATACGAGATACCATTTTCATACGATATGGAAAAACAGATTGGATATGGACAATAGACACCTCATAAGGACAATAGACACCTCATAACTAGCTATGTCATCATCGTCATCATCATCAGCCTATCTCAGTCCACTGCTGGACATAGGCCTCCCCGAAAAGGGGGTTTATGCCCGTAATCTCCACGCTGGTCATGCGGGTTGGAGATCGCAGGGCACAGCTTATGCTGCCCGTCGGCGGCCAGGGCATTTAGCCGGGCCTATTTAGGCTCCGCTATACCGCAATTAGCTGGCCGCCAGAGCCTCGTCTGTTATAGCAGGGTGCACCACGTGCAGGTGAGGTTGACTGGGGCTCCTGAGATGGTGGTTGGAACCCCTTACATCTCACAATGAATTTGGGAAATAATAAATAATTTGTTATGTATTTTGTGCAATATCTGGCTGTGCGCACGTCCTTGTCCACGTAGTCCATTTTAATAACAACTGACGTAGTTGGCTATAATGATATTAATAATAATTGGCAAGTTATTCAATTGAATAATTACCAATTAATGGGCTGTTTAGTTTATTATGACTGCACTTTAAACCGGTTATTCAATAAGGCAAGCTTTCTAGTTGCGAACCATTAGATTCTTTTAAATATTTTTATTGGCTTGGTAAATCAAGCTAAATAAATCCAAAATTCGACGAGTTTGCTACTAGCATTTGAAGGATTCTAGTAATCTCCTCCTAGCCTCATCATTAGACTTGCTCGATCTAACAAATCTCAATCGAATCTAAAATAGCATTTCATACATCTCAAAGACAATAGATTCATCCATAAAAGTTGCGCACAAGTTTCAAAATAATGTCAGTTTAGCGATAGCGTGATTTCACCAAACTTATACTTTAATGCGTTACTTCTTAAAACTATGTTGGCACTGGGTAGCCAAGAGGATTGCATGGAGTGTTATTTGCGCTGTGCCCATTTGGAAATTTTCCGAATGGGTAGTACTTGGTGCTGCCTATTTTAGTCACACATTTCTAATTGTGGCAACCTATTACCTACTGTGGTTTTCTCGGGTTATATGAGTGACCAAATAACCCATTTCTATATGAAACATTTAAACGCACGGTAGTAGTATATATTCCAATTGTTATCCCTTATGTACATACCTAGTAGATGTTCCCAGTGCCAAAACAAAACTGTTTGGTTCCCAGTTTTTTCTTGACGACAACAAACTGGAATATTTCGCCAGCTTTTGCGTTTCCCGACACATATAATATAGGACTCTTCCATGAAAGGGTGAATAGGTTTATCCTCGGTGTGCGTGGTTTATTTTAGGATGCACTTGCTTATTTATTAGGTACGATCGCAACGAAACGTCATCCAACTAAATAATATTACTAATAATAAATAACAGGTTTTCCGGATTGTGTTGTCCGAACTCCCAACGTTCATGGAATAATTGTCTAGAAGGGCAGCAAATTCAAATTTAGCGTGGTGAGTCGTGGCGAGGATTTGACTACAGATATGGATAACAATAGATGACCGATTACTATTTGTGTACTATTAAAGCATAATGAAAATGGTAAACAGCACATTCATTTCCAAATTCATTAATCTTTACATGTATACTATTAAATAAGAAAACGACGGTATCGTTGAACTTGAAAATTGGTAAGGCAATTACAGGCAAAAAAATGACATTTTTATGATATGTTGAGATATCTATTTGGTCATCTGATGATGACATTTTTTAGGCTGATGCCTATCTTAGACCGCTGCTGGACCTAGGCCTCCCCCAAAAGGAGGGTTTATGCCCGTAATCTCCACGCTGGGGATGCGGGTTGGATATCGCAGGGCACAGCTTATCGCACCGCCGACCATGCTGCCCGTCGGCGGCCAGGGAATTAAGCCGTGCCTATTTAGGCTGCGCTATACTGCAGTGCAATTAACCGGTCGCACCCTGGCCTCGTCTGATATAGCAGGGTGCACCACGTGCAGGCGAGGTGGATTTGGGCTCTTGCAATAGTCGTTGAAATCCCTTATGAAATAAATAACTAAAGGTGCGAGATTATTGATTATGTTGCGAATCTTGCTATGTGATCACAACTGGTAAAAATATTACTACTATCATACTTTCTTTTTAATGGCACTGCCATATAGATAACATTAGCCAAATCACTATAGCCCGATTCAGACCTTGGCGTGGTCAAAAACAGTTATCAAGATCCGTATATTTAAAGCTTTAAATTTCCAGACTCTGTTGCCGATAATTTTCAGGTCTCTTTCAACACCATCTAGCAATCGTAATTTTCGTAAGTTATACAGGATCTATAATAAATTTTGTTAGACAAACAGAACAGTGAAATCATTTGTGCATTCGAATTCTGGTCTCGAAAACAAGAACTTATTCATGTACGGGCCAGTGTCTTTTTGATATACCTACATATTTTAGACTAATTTATAATTAAACTAGCGAACCGCCCCGGCTTCGCACGGGTGCAATGCTGATATTTAGTTAAACAACAGAATGTCTATATATAAAATGTTCACAGCTTGTTTGTCATTAGACAATATAAAAATGTTTTCTTTAGAGGTTACTCTTGAAAGAGCGACATATAATAAATTGGCCATGTGAACAACACTCAACGCTCAAATCTAAGCCTGCAACGTTGAAAGTTTCACCCTGCGATCATTGCAAAAGATATCTTTACCGAAAATTGTAGGCGTTTAAATTGGAACGGTAAATCTTAGGCACAGCCGCCGGCCCATCAGTCGGTACCGCTGCAAACGCTATGTCCTTGCATTTCAAATCTGTAATATCTTCGAAAATATTCATTTAAATTTCATGCTGTAATGGGCCATATTAATCTGCATTAAATGCACAATGTATTTAAAGTCCTTAATTGAATAGGGATTAATGCTGTATTGCTTAAAATTGCTTCGTAAATAAGCCATTATTTCTCGTAAAAAGTAAAGGACAAAAAATGGTTATTATGGATTATCCCTAATAGATAGACATACACCATTGCGGACTTTTTTTACACCTTTTTAAGGTGTACAATACTGTAGTACAGTATTTTGATCTATCTCGTAGGGTACAACCAGCGTTTGCAATGTAAGCGTAAAAATGTGTTTATTGACGACATCACATTAGAAACGTCTAAAATTATTAGTGTTTATGTATATATTGTACATGTATTATACATGTAAACCTTCCTCTGGAACCACTCTATCTATTAAAAAAACGCCATCAGAATCTGTTGCGTAATTTTAAAGTTCTAAGCTTACAGACACACAGACGGCGGAAAGCGACTTTGTTTTATACTATGGGGTATAGGCGGCCTTTGCAAAACAAAATGTAAAAACTACTAGCTAACCTATGTATGTGTCAGAGTCTGCATATAGGTACGGTGTTCGTATGTATGGTGTTAGTACATATACTTCTTGTTGTTTTGTAGAGACACAAAGACCAAATGAGCAATGATAAAATTTATTTTTTGACTTACAATAGAAGTAAATAACGATAGTGGCAACAGTAATTATTGGAATTACATTTAATAAATGAAATAATGTCAATTCTCCTATACAATTAACACAACAAAATAACAGGAACTAGGTACCTGATATAATGTTAAATATAAATTAACATAACATATCCTTGAACAGAATTTGCTCTCAGCCACTAGCAGAAACCAATAAGAGTAAACTTACATAAAATTAGTTTTAAGTAGACAGTAAAGGTTAAATGCAGCTATTGAGTCAGAGAGCTGACGGTGACGAAGGCGACTGATAGCGTGCCAGTAGAGCAGAGAAACATTTGAATGATAAGAAAAGCAAATAATACAAATTGATAAAGGTTAGTCGGCGCTCGGAAGCCAAGAGTGTGACGGGTGCGTACATCTATTGCAATTAAATAAAATATTCACACTCCAATAAACAATTACATATCACATCACTTGATCACTGCTGCTTTCACCTATCAGTGCTAAATTCTGCAGGTAACACACTACTTAATTTATACAGAGCATAGATTTATGATATTATCTTGTAGTATCATAGCTACTCTGACTAATTAATGTGTCAAACTTCACAATGTACAGATAACATGTTACTCTAGTAATAAACATGAATGTTAATACTTGAAAATACTTTTATAAATATCTAATTATGGAAATATTATTCTATCTCTATACACACCTAAAGCCTATAATTGCTGATAAATTAGTGAACATTATTATTTATTGTACTGTTTCTAATATTTGATGTTGCATAAAGCAACATTTGTGTGGTTGCCCATTCAATTAATCCCTCATGTAGGGGTAGTCAATGTCACGCAGGGGCACAAAGGTTTCCTTGATGGACTGTGGGGAGGTCCACCGCATCACATAGTTTGGCCCACCAGCCTTATCATTAGTACCAGACATGCGACCACCACCAAATGGCTGCTGCCCCACGACTGAGCCTGTCGACTTATCATTGATGTAAAAGTTGCCAGCGGTGACCTTGAGGTCCTCTAGAGCCATTTGCAGGAACTTCTGATCATTAGCAAAAACTGCACCTGTTAATGCAAACTTTGTGGAGCTCCCTACTAAGGACAGGGTCTTTGCAACATCTTGATCATTATAGACATACATTGTGAGCACTGGCCCAAAGATCTCTTCAATCATTAGCTTGTCATGAGGATCAGTTGTTTCAATGATTGTTGGTTGGACAAAATAGCCCTTGCTTCCATCAAATTCCCCACCACCCAGAATCTTGTTCTTAGGATTATTCTTGGCATTCTTAATGTAGCCAGTGATTCTTGCAAAAGCTTTATCATCAATGACAGCTCCAGTGAAAATTTTGAAGTCCATTGGATCTCCAATTTTCAGCTTTGCTCTCTCCTGGAGCAATCCTTCCTTGATAGGCTCATAAAGTGACTTTGGAACATACATTCTAGAGCAGGCTGAACATTTTTGTCCACAATATTCAAAAGCAGATCGAATAGTTGAAGTGACAACCGATTGCACATCTGCTGTGGGATGGATGAAATGGTAGTTCTTGCCACCACACTCTCCAATAAGCCTTGGGTAGTTCTTGTATTGAGATAGATTTTTTCCAACCTCATTCCACAACCAATTAAAAGTAGGAACTGATCCAGTAAAGTTGATACCTGCTAAACTAGGTGAAGCAGTAATTACACGGCCAAAGGTAGGTCCATCAGCTGGCACAAAGTTTACAATGCCAGGTGGAAGGCCAGCCTCTCGCATAATGTTGAAAATTCTCCAGTTGGAAAGCAATGCCGTGTCAGATGGCTTCCACAGTACACTATTACCCATGAGAGCCGGTGTGTAGGCAAGGTTACCACCAATTGCTGTAAAATTAAATGGACTTATGGCAGCAATGAAGCCATCAATTCCCCTGAAGCGTAAGGAGTTTCTGGTTACTGAAGGATTTTCAGATATTGGTTGATACTTAGCATTCTCCTTGAGAAAGAATACATTGAAGCGAAAGAAATCAATGAGCTCCGCCGCAGAATCAATCTCAGCTTGCACCACAGACTTGGATTGGCCTAGCATGGTGGCAGCGTTGAGCCGCTGGCGATGAGCGCCAGCCATCATCTCCGCCGCCGTCTGCCAGATCCGCACACGCTCGTCGAGTGGGGTGCGGTCCCATTTTTTCTGCGCGTCCACTGAAATTTGAATCGCTTTCTGAATCGTTTTGTCACTTGCGTAATAAAACTTAGCAATTTTACGGGCGTGGTCGTGCGGCATCACTTGATAACGGACTTCTCCATCCTTAATGAGTTCATCACCGATGACGATGGGCACCTCTTCGGTGACGGCGGCGGTGCGCTTGAGTTCATCAGCGAGCTCGGTGCGTTCGCGACTCCCCTGGCGGTATCCAAGCACTGGTTCATTCTGCACGCCAAAATCTTGAAATTTGGGTAATTCCACGATGCTAGAGGCCGAGCGCTCTAAGGAGCGCGCACAGCGGGACGCTCGTGCACACACAGCCGACAGCATTTTTTAGTTTGCCGGCGCGTTGATATTTCCTTAGTGATGATGCAAGATGTGGGGCGAGCCCCCAGTATTGATCTGACCTTCAGTATACGAGGGAGTGCAGCGCCGGGAACTTGTTACGTAAATGCCGATCGAGTGTTACGCGGTGAATGCCACTCGGAACTCCACTGACACGAACGACACGGAAAACTACGTAATTGGCAACTACGGCTAACGACCTTCACCGCTTCACATTTTGTAATAAAAATATGTCAAAAGCGCATTAATGGCTCGGTAGCATTTGCGCTGACTTGTCGATATTTCTCTTGGTAACACACAAATAAAATCCATATGGTAGCGTTTACCACTCTAGAACCAAATTAATTTTGATGATGCGTACTTTTTGATGACTTAATATTTTCGTAGCATTACTGTTATTTTTCCAATATTCTGTATATTCTCCGTCTCTTTGGCCGAGTCGAATACAACTTTCGTCTCAGCTGACATTTGCAATCCATAGACATTTTAAGGGTAATATTGGAGACGCGCGATTAAAACAAAAAAATATTTATTTCATAACAGTAAATATGTCATTTCAGCTACGTAAATTTGATTTTGCGGAAATATTCATCATCATCATCAGCCTATTCCCGTCCACTGCTGGACATAGGCCTTTCCAATGGCACGCCGCAGAGTTCGTTCTTCACCTCTTCGGATCCCACCATTGACCATTGCCAGCCACTTTGCGTATATCGTCACTCCAACTGGCTGGAGGGCGTCCTTCACTACGTTTGCCAAGTCGTGGTCTCCACGGAAATATTAATATATCACATTTCCAGGCCACATGACTGTGGTAATATAGTTACAAAGATAACAAAGCATTTTTCTCTCTATATATATTATATCCAGCATACATAACTAATTATTTAATTCCTTTCTGTTTGACTTATTAGGGTGCGTACTAATAGCTACAATAGAATTAGATATATTAATGATTAAGTTTGAGCGCATACAACTCGTATTTAAGTAACCGATATTTAGTTTGACTCACAACCGCAAACAAATATAAAAATGACCAAATATATATTACTTGTTCGACGTTTTCCCCATTAGTAATTAATATCGTTAAATAGCCGCTTAATAATGGTGCATATAGCATTTTGTGTTCTATGATCTAGTATGCAAAAATAAGTTAAACCTATGACGTCAATATAATTTATGGACATTTTAATTCGACACACCTTGTCGCAAACAAGTTTGGTGGAAATAAATAAATTTCACAGTTTATTTAAATGAGTAGTAGACGTGATAAAATACAGTTATTCATGATCAGCTACGTCTTGTCAGAGGAACTGTACCTTAACGTAAAATGTTACCGCGCATGTTCAAAATTTGACCTACATAGGAGGACGCAGGCGCGGTAGCCAATGGAAGCAATGTAGTGACACATATGTACATACTGCAGATTACATAATGTAATCTGCAGTATGTACATATGTGTCATATGTACATACTGCAATAATTGTATGCTTATAAACAATATTGAAATCGCCTGGTTTAATATTAGTAGCATGAAAGATTTAATATTACAATCACATTTTTATTATTTTACAATCCATACAATAAGTTCAAAAAATTCTTCAACGAAATGTTTCAATTACGGCTCTAGAAATTTGATTTTATATTATTACCGTTCCTTGTTATAAGGGCTGTAAGATAAAAGAGGTTCGTGACGTTATTTTATTTTGAGGAAGATTGAGTTTGTAATTGAGTCATAGATGTTCCTACATAGTGAGATGAAAAAAATAGGTTTTAACTAAATATTCTATTCTATAGTCGATTGGACCAGAAGAAATGGCGCCGAATAGCGGATAGTAGTGCCTGTAGTAGCACGGAGTCTGAATTCCACCCCGGCGTACCGCAATAGACTTACCCTCTATTCCATGGGACGTATAACGTAACTAATGAGTCGTGGGAGTATACGTCACCCCTCTGCCTATCTCTCTGGAGAGTTACAGACGTAATGTTGTATTAGATATGCTAATTTTCCCGATTGTTAGGAACATTTTGGATGGTCGAGGCTATTTTCGTATTCCGATTTTCTTTCCGGACCTACACACCAAAATAAACTGAAGATACCATGTCCGCTGGATTAAGGCGAAGCCCTTATATCTGTTTCAGTCTCCCTACTTTCTGGTAGCAGTACTGTAGAGCAATGCGATACCAAAGCTACTGGCTGTATTTGGAATGTTTTCAACACACGGTAGAAAATAAAAATCTAAGTACAATCAACATACTAAACACGGGTGTAATTTACGGTTACTGTCATAATTCATAGCTATAAATGCCCAATAATGAGAATTTAATCATGTTCTGAGGCTCGAATAATGAATGACGAATATTGGAAGAAATGTATTGTGTACAATTATCTTGTGTCTTTGAGGTAGGATCATTGTAATTATTTTATCTCATTCTTATCAATGGATTTCATCTATTAGGTCTCAGTATATATTGGGATTTGTTTTATGAAAGCTTAGGGAATTCCAAATTAATATATAATTGTTTCATGACCATTATTGTCATGTAGGTAAATAAGTACATCGCCTTTAAAATTATACGATTTTAGGATTCACATGCTTAAACTTTTCTTTTTTGGAGGATCTTAAATAGGTAAATGATACATACATTTCATTAAGTATATTCAATATGACTTATATATAAATACTTTATTCTTAGAGCGACATCCCGACCTTAAAATAAAAGTAGCTCAGAATATTCCACGAAAGAGGGCTCAGGTAAATCGCTAGCAGATAGAAGGATTTTTAATAGTATAACTAAAGAGGTAGAAGGAATGCCTCCCGAAAATATTTTTAATAGGGATGAGTCTTGATTCCATGACATTATTTCACTTTGAAATGAAATTTTTCGTTCATCAATTCATTTTTATGGTGTTATTTTCATACAGCTATTATACTGAGAGTAGGGGAGCGAGCCTAAAATGTGTCCATCGAAAAGAAGAGAAAGCAAACGAGGCTACCCATCTCTTTGTCTCTTTCTAATCGCGTACGCACACCTAGCGCTAGCGTGAGTTAATTATTTGAAAAACAAGCGATTCTTTCGCTGCGCATGACTCAGGTAGTGAGATAGAGATAGCGTATCGCGATCGTTTCTTTTTTTCTAACCGTTGGACGTTGCCGCTTACAGGCAGGCGTACATCTTTCCTACTCTATTTATAATATTCCTATAGTTATTTTTCATTTCTGCATATAGAGGATCATAGATTATACTTAGAAAATAATAATATATTCAATGAATGCCACCATTACAAATTATTATTTCCAAGTTTTTTTTTAATGATCACTGGCTCCTATGGTGAATTAATATACGTATGTGTGGTGTATTTTTGATAAGTCGCATAGTAGCAACGGCAAGAGTAGTACGTGGTTTTATATTAGGACTAGGGATCATTTTGTTGGTTAGCCGCTATACATGCACATTTCAATTTGATAAAATATGATTACCATAATTGTTTCATAGGTATTTGCGGAAGCGTTATGGAACAGACGAGTAAACTGTAAAAATGCGAAATGCACGGGGTCCTGTGTAACTTATGTGTACGGAACTAATGTAAATTAGTCGGGCCATTCCGAAAAACGTACGTGAGTTAGGCCGGTAAATTTATAATTATCTAATGTAAATACTTAGAATTATTTAAATTCCCATTTTCAGCGAATATATTAATTGAAATGTTGAACAAATTAATTGAAAAATTCAATACATTATCGAAATGATGGAATTTAAAATTAATCTAGTAAAAAATAAACAGGTGTTTATATAATGGTATTGTACACTGTTTAATTACCTAAAGTGTTAGTATTTCGTAGGATTATAAAGTTTATTTTAAGATTATGGTCATTTATAGTTTTAATGAAAATGTATACACGTACTATTAAAGACAATTTTGATATGATCAAACCGTCTCTGTAAACTGGTACTAAAATGTTTATTTAAATAATTGTTTTTTTAAATCTTAGTCCATGGTTAGAACTGATTCTAAGATGTAATTAGCACGAAGCAGTTTCAAGCGTTCCTATGTATGTATCACGCAGATACGTCATCTTAGCCATGTCTTTAATAGCTTAATTCTATCACCAGCATCACTATATCATATCACTGCCTTGTTGGTCGAGTAGTTGCATGTGCGCCTGCCGATCGGCAGACCCTGGATTCAGATCTCGGGTCGAGTACTATTGAATTTTTCTAATATAAAATTTCTAGTAGGTAATGACTCGGAGTCTGGGACATGTCTGGTGTATGGTATATGGCAATAGGCTCACCACCTATTCCATGGGACGTAAACGTAACTGGTGAAACGTGGGGATGTACTACACTCTTCTGCCTACCCCATCGGGTATTACAGGCGTGATATTAAGTTATGGAATAAAAAATGTTTATTATTATGACAATAACACTAATAATTGTCAGGATAACTTTAGATACTTTGTTGATTAAATTTTTTTTACTCTTTAGTTTCTGAAATTAAGCTAAGCACCAACAAGATTTTTAATAATTTGTTTTTCAGCTACTACATCTCTCACATCGCAAACGTGACCGCCGCCTTGACCAAATATTGATAAAAGTATTGTTCAATTAGCGTTTTAAAAGTTATCACTGAGTAGTATAATTATACTTATATCACGTCTAAATATTCACAAGGACATTCTTATTGCGTAGTGCGATATCGTAGCATCTATCTAACCTATAAAGGGAGTTGAAATAAAAACAACAGGTTTGTTTGTGTACGTTTTATTGCTGTCTCAGCATCAGCGGCCTCCACACGACTAACAGTCTGCAAAGCTTTGTACCTCACGACGTGGCACCGCACGTCACCACATAGCGAGCCTATCGCGCTCACACGAACACCAGCTTTCAATATGAGGTGCACGAGGTGACCACTTTTACCGATACTGGACAGTGTCCGTCGACGTTCGGGTCGGCGGAATCGTCTGCTTCTGAGCTAAACCTGATACTCGAATTACAATGCACTCATCGATAATAATAAACTTACGTTAAATGTCATAATATGCATAAAATACGATACAACTAGGCATTGGCAAGTGTCGGCCGGCGGCCGGGCTGCGCCCGCACACTCGACCCGCGACGAGGTATGTATGTATGCTCCAGAAAGACATAACGCGACATACCTTATTTGCACCGATAACATTCATCATTTTCTCTTCAAAACATATAACTCAAACGATAATGCAATAACCCTGAACTAAAAGTACGTGTGGAGTGTGCGAGCGCAGCGCTACATGTAATGTAAATAATATGACACTCTTAAAGCGTGCCCGAACGAACCGGCTCCCTATGCTACGAACTAATAATCTAACGATAAAATAAATGCTCGGAGGAGTTCTCCCCCTCCGTCCGCCGCTCGCGACGGGCCGAGCCGCGACCACTGGCACATACAACCACATGGTAGTTTTCAATTTTTGATGTTGGAGCCCGCGCGCGGCACGCGGTCGGCACGGACGCAACGTTTCAAGTGTCGGAGGTCGTCCTGGTTAAACGAGCCAATGGTCGCAATTTTTACAAAAACAAAGCTCGCATCTTAAACACGTAATAAATACAATATTACCGCACACTACTTTATAAATTTTTACTTACTTTTTAAATTTTTAGGCCATGTAGTATATTATGACGTATGTATATGAACGCAGCGGACATGACAGAAACATCAAATTGCGGGTTATACAATATTGGAATACACGCACACCGTATAGCGACGCAATATACTCGTTAAATTCTAGGCGTTAGGGACTAGAATAGTCTGAGCGACAATTATATACTGACTTACTAAATACTGCAAAGAAATACATTAAAATATATCCTACTATCTTTCTCTGTCATTACAAACTGTTACAGCAGTGAGAAAGTAAGACAGACAATAGTTTGATTAAGTATGCAGTCGATTACAACGCGATTCTGGCTGGTCATAAAGTACAAACACGTCCAAAGGAAAAAATGCTTCAGCCAGAAAGTTGTTGTAACAAATATGTCCTAATTTAAACGTACACCTCAATTTATATTGATTTAATATTGTATATTGATATAAAATGTCAAAATATCGTGTAAAAATTTAGGAATGAATTTAATCACATGCAAGTATAACGATTGTTAGGTCATTAACATGTAAATTCATTAATGTCCTTCGTTGGGCAACAAATCGAAAACTGCATTTTACGTTTCCCAATACCCATCGACTCCATCCTATTCCTAAGTTCGCTCTACTCATGTAAAGTATTTCAAAGACATGAAACGTCCATTATCAGCTAGTCAGTCGAGCTTTATTAGTTCCGCGCTACTATTAACACAGTTTAGTTAAGTACCTTAATACATTACAGAGCCATGACTCGCTATTGCTATAAAAATGTATTTAACAGTAATTGAGCAATTTATATCAATTCGATTATATTTTTGGTGTCACAAAAGTGTAAATCGATTGTCTCACCGATTTCGGAACATGACACTATCCAATATGTTAAAAAATTTGTATAGAACACGAGATGTCAGCAGGGTTGTCAGAAGTTAGACATTTTAGTGAACTGATATTTTGTTTTATTCAAACTTAGATCCAATTCATTCATCAATTTGCAAAATAAAGTCAGCGTGGATTGCATTCATTACTTTTTTAATCGATTTCCTTTAACGTCGTATCCAACATCCTTCAAGTAAGGGGAGATGGGAGATGTCTCAAGACATTACTTTTTAAAGTCTTGTCAAATGTATTTTTCAATAATTTTCACTATTTTTATTGTGTTCACGTTCAACTTTTCCTATGTCATATCGCGTTCGGTACTTTTGGGAATCGATCTGTCAACCCTGACTGTCAATCGTTGCGTAGAAAAATGGACAGATAATATATACTAAGTAGTGAGTATGTAATTTCAGAACTTAAAGTTAGAACTTATGGTATAGCGCCCTAATTTAATCGACCACCACGTGTCGTCCAACGATAATCATCTCACAATCGGTTGGTCAACGTGGCGAACCAACAAATTTTGTTAATTGCGAACGTAGAAAACTTCACCCGGCTCTCACTCGCAACATTCACTGCCATCTTCGGTATAACAGCTTTGTCTCAAAAATACTCGTAAATAATTAATTAATAATACATGTTGGAATACACGTATGAGTATCAAAGGACACGTGTGGCGG
>DWEC01000453.1:0-17115 GCA_018245735.1 Microceris miodesmiata
GTATGATATTCTCAATTTCCAATTTCTCTATGGCGCGGACAGACCAGCGGGCGCATTAGCATACAATGGTGCCCACGCGCGCAGGTGACGAGGCACAGCTTATAAACCAACATTGTCGGATGAGATTTCAGTTAACTTTGAACTTTTTATGCATGCTACACATTATACGGACCGCGAGGAAAAGTACGCTCACTCGGCGCGAGCCCAGTCATTGTCTCTAGAATCGATACTCTAGTGTGTCTCATCAACGAAACATTTCATATACGACTATGTAAAGTGCACAAATACCCAATACGTTTCTGAGACAAACGACACAAACATTAAATTTAATTATATTCATAACATTTCAATGGAATATTTACTATTGCGAGTTTACAATCTCTTTAATATCTATTTTTCAATCAATACAATTAGGGGCTCTTAGAAGTACAAGTGTGTATTATATAAGAAGGAAAAATACTTGAGCGCTCACACAGTTCAATGTTGTTAGCGTATACGGAAAACAGTTTGGCTCATTCATTAAGTGCATACTTGTGAAATATAATAGAACTTTCGAAAACTATTTAAATAAATACAATATATGTTGATAAGCGCTGACACATTGTTTTATCTCTGTGTACATTGCAATGTTTACACAAATCCATACGTGGAAATGTTGTATCTGTTTGCCACTCACTCATAAGTATTGGTAATAGTCATCATGAATAAATCAGGAAATAGATTTACGATTGTTTAATATGCTTGTTCCATGCCCGAGTTTTATGGAGCCACCCTTACACTACATGATCAACACCTGGCCAAAGTCGTAAAGATTATAATAACCAATATACATATTAGGTTTATTAAGAATATTTAAATATTCTTTTGATCGAAAATGATAATTTATTGGGTGTTATATTTCAAGTAATTACTCATTATCATTTAAATTGCACAGTTGTAGATTTAACAGTTACGTCAATTTTATAGAAGAGAAAATAACAGAAACATACTTAAAGCAATCTCCGGTTAAGCGTTTTGTAACATTAAATATATTTTTTAGTTTCGTATTTAATTAACATGACCATTTTCAATCGTTATAGGAGTGCGAAAACAGATTCAATAGCTGTACGAACACAATGTGAGCCCGAAGGTACGAGTAATGTTATTAAAGCCGCTGCGTTGCTAAAATAATTCAGACCTTTTGCATAGTGGAGGCAGCGTTCTAGTTGTGAACACCGATAATGCGTTTCGTTTATTGAACAACGAATACGTATCAACCTGCTCCATTGCAAGTATCCGAGCGAGAGATCGGTAACCCTTTGCACGGTGTACCGAATGGAACCTCTTGGTATAGAGAAGTGGTGTCGCAAGAACGCCGGACCGCGCAAATTCCTTCCATGACCTTTGCGGATCGAACGATTGCGCCAGCGTCTCCTCCACCACGGCTAGACGAGCTTAGGCAACTGCAGCACAGATTAAGCCGTGTTGTAGATCGAACAGAAAACTGGCGGCCAAATTGTATGTTGCGACGCCCCGGGGTACTGTATCTCATCAAGATAAACAGCTCATTGGGAAAATTAATTTATGTAACAACTTTTCAAATATGACAATGAAGAAATATATTCAACTCAATGTACATTTAAGTTAATTTATTTGTGAATTATACGCTACTTATTCACAGTTATCTATCGGCGCCTATTAATTTTGCTTTACATGGAATTCGATCTTTCTCTCCGTATAGACGCAGTGATATCGCAGAAAACTTGTAGCAAACAGTCGCTCATACTATTTGTTTATCATAATTGAAAGAGCTCACGTATGTGGTTATTCTACTTTCAAACGTTACTTGGAGACTCGTTTCGAGTTGTTTCAGGGAGGAATATGCGGGCCCTAAGCTAAAAAAGTTTATAATTATGAATAACAGTGAGTATTTGTTGTATATGACTTAGAACAGACCCTGTAATATCCAAAAGATATTACCCTCAAAGTTTGCGTGACTATCATATGCATAGTATGTTTGTTATGTATCTTCTATCTGCTATGTATTTACTTCTAAATATGTATTCAGATGTAAAGTAAAAAGGCATTTAATCTATGACTCAGAAAATCTGCTAGGTGCTTTATTCGTTTTAGCTTAGGTCATTTACGAAGTCAGCTGTATCGCGCGCGTTTAGCCAACAGACGGTTGGTTGTTGTGAAATTAAAGAACCTCCCGCGGATTTGCACTCTCGAATAGAAAGACGCACCTGAACTAGATCTTATCTCGGAACTAAATTTATTGCTTTCATAAGTATAAAACGAAACACCACGATAATAAATCTAAACGCACTCTAAATAATTACGATCAAATCCCCACTCAACTAGATAAATTTGTATGATATTTCTTGTTTATGTTGAGAATTTTTTTGACTTCTGTCGTACTGTGTAACGGTAATGTGTATGATTTATTATGCATACATATATCGAAAATATCAAAATTATTGTGGAATAAAAATATGGTTTATTGCAATACTTATTCACCCGTGATCCTAAATAATTATTAGCAGTGTTTTAGCTATTATGGTATTTTTGTTCTGTATTTATCAAACTTTATGCATTATCGGTGGTGGATTTTTCCATTTCTATTAATTTACAACCGCGCTTAGAATGAATACTAAAGAAAACAAATAAAAAAATATCAAATTTAACTTAAGTTATATTCTGACCTAAATAATATTATTACGTTTGACTGATTAAAGTTTTAATTACCTATATTTTTATGCTGGTTACGCAAAACACAAAAATAAAACTCGGAACTACTTAGTAATAACGTTCGTGAGGATTACATAAAATAATGACAGTAGGTAGTTTGTGGCAAAAATTACACACGGTACATTGTGATTGGTGGCTGGCGAGATAATGACGGTGACGCATGAAGTGCTTTCATAAATAGAATGGCCGAGCGTCGCGACGCTGCCGACGCTACGGACACAATCTGACCAATCGGATTTGTGCAATTGTTACCTTACTGCCGCTTACGTTCTTCCACTAGTGTCTACCTACTGTAAAAAATAACCCACTCGGAATAAAGGTGAATTATGAACTGGGATTTCATAATTGGTAAAATGGATAAAATCATGGTTTTCCCTACGTCAGATGAGCAAATACTCCTCTCCTCGGAGGCTTATCTTCAGCCACGGGCTTTGATGGGCTGATGATGATGTGAACATTGACACTCAACAAACATAATCGTAATTTTGATGTTGCTATTGCTTCAAATTATAACACTGTAATAATCTGGTATCAGTGTATAACTAGGCAAACACGATATTAATTTAGTGTTAAACAAACTCAGACATTTTCGTCGAAATAATTCATATAATATCTATTATCATCTTCAAATATGCGTGTTAAATTATAATATGCTTAAATTGACTAAAAAAGTCATAGGACAATCTTGATTGGATTAAAATATACGCAACTACAAATCTATAAAGATATTATTGAAATGGGGAAATATAAACAAAATACATACATTTAGAAATTCCATACGAAAATGACAGATACTAAGAAAATTATCCACATAATAACAACTCAATAAATTAACCCATACACACTCAATTTATGATGCTGGATGCGGCGAGCCGAGGACAGGACGCGATGGTGCTCGTTGCGGTTAACGAAGCATCAATGAGAATGACTGTTTTCAGTATTATTTTTCAATGTACAAGTTAACAAGGTTCGTCGTAAAATGTGTTACAAAACCTCTTTGCCCGTGTCTGATAGCTGATCGCAGACTTGCGTGTTATGAAATGTTAATAATAATTGAATATATTTTTCCGACGATTCTAAATATATAATCGTATATACTTGTGAGAAATTAACGAGTGCTCTGTTTTCCAGCAACTAGGTATTGTTTTTTTTAACATGAAAGTTAACAAGCTTTGTCGTAAAATGTTTATCGAGAAAAGGTTTCCGGCTGCGTACCGTCTGTCAATCGTAGCGTCGCGTGCCCACTGTCATATAATCAATGTATTTCTACATATTTATACATTTCATTGTATGTATGTATTTCTCCCTCATGTTTTTGTTTTCATAAAAAATGTTTAACGTCACACATGCAACACACGTATATACATGTTACTCACACAACGGTTATGTCATCAATTAATAATGCGGCCTGAAAAGCGATATGACAAATTTAATATGAACTATAACATTGTTTAAAATATATAGGCACAAATATCTGCAATCACTTCGAGTGTCTTATTACCTAGTTCTAAAGGTTCCAGATCAAGATTGTAACCTTTTACTAGATACTAATTTTGTATATCGTAATAGAAGTAAAGAGTGATACCAAACATGCGAGCACTTAAACACAAACTAATTGGTGGGATATATTATTAATCGCTTTACATTGCTAACTTTAACATTTAAAAATATGTTGGTAAATTCAAAGCTATGTCAATAATTTACTGACTCAGTCAGTTTGACATTTTTTTGTAAAGGTTACGTATATATGAATACATATTTATTTGTATCTTACTATTAAATGTTTCGTGAGTATTTATACAAATGTACCGGATTAACTCACGTGAGTTTTTCGGGATAGCTCGTCTAGTTTCGGACCTATACGAGGTCCTTCTTCAGGAGCTCCTGGCGTTTTTTAGCGAGGTCGCGGCGGAGACTAACTGAGGAAGGACCCCGTACAGGTTCGAAACTAGTCGAGCTATCTCGAAAAAACTCACGGGAGTTAAGCCGGTACATTTATAATCATATTTATGCGTAATTGAAAAACTGATATGTAAAGTGATGTTTTTAATTACACGAAAGAAATATAACTTCTTACGTGCGTACATACACGTTTATAGTTGTATGGAACGCACGTTAGCCACTCGAATTTCAGCTACTCAGCAGTAATAATTAGGTTAATTACACACAATATATAATTATGTAACGTGTGTTTGGAATTAACCTACTCGACACTGCGCAATGTAAATTAATTTTCTATTCTTTTACAGTTCTCTCTATAGCCGTTGTTCTGTATAAACGGTCTTTTCGATTATACAGACGAGTATAGGACACGAAGACTTAAAATTGCCGTCCCATACCGTTATGGCATTGTTTGAACACCACATTGGCCCGCGCTGGCGCTCTATTTCCATAATTCAACTGAACGCCTACGCAGACTCATTCTTCAGTACACAACGCAACATTATCTTCATCAGCGAACAATCATTTGGCTCTTATTACAAAGGGGAAAAGTTCAAATTGGGAATGCAATCCATCTTTCAAATTAAGCGAATGTTTGTTGGCCGTTGATGTAGGTAATCGCATAATTCGCGACGTATAACTTTTAGTTATTTACACTGTCTACCCACCTCGGCGGTCGTTATACGAGCGCGGTTAAAATCCTTATCTGTGAAGAAAGCCCGATCGTAATCTAACGGAGATTTATACGTTCTAAGCGTAAAGATTATTAAAGACGCATAGCTTGATAATTTTCCCGCGCTTACATGATATTGATAGCTAGGAAATTGCTCGCTTATACTCGTGTTCTGTAATACTCCTTAGTTTTTCATATAATTATCTTGCCCTGGCATTTTACTTTATATTATTTAAATTTTCTCTTACCATTTTTCTTTAAATGAGCCAGTTTTTCCCAATCAACGAAGTATACGACTAAAATATGGTTACATTTTAAAGATAAAAGTATCCGAACTAACAGATGGACTTCACAATAAAAGTGTAAAGTAACATTTTATAGATCATTTTTTTGATAACTTATTTTCAGTCACTTTCATCTACATTGATATCTTCTATAATAACATGAAAACGAATAAATAATATGTAAAGGAAAATTGTCACATTATTTGAATACACCTTACTGTGTGATTCCTTTAGTTTAGGTATCGATGCAGTCAGAAGAATTACGTCATTGGTATATCGAGTCCTGTAGGCAGCGAAAATTGTAGTTTATCATCAGTATCACTAAGCCCATGACGACAACTAAAAGCAATAACATTTTATAGGCGGCCGTCATATACCGTAGGAGCCGTGTCTAGCAGTTGGGCGGCGCTGGGCGGGCGGGATACGCGATCGATAGCGAACGCCGCCCACCGCCGGCTTAGTGGAGGTGGGCGGTCTACGAATGCTATTTCAAAGTTAAACAGACCCATTTTTTATGTACAGTTTTGTAGAATTATACGGGATTTTTAGGAGTCACTTTTATTTATAGACGCTACAATTATTAAGAAATATTCATTGTAAATGTTAGCTATATATAGTTACATTTACTTACATTTACACTATCAAACTTACAGTATTAAATTACATTACGTACATTAACAATTCGCGTCTTATAAAAATGCTCTATGTCCTGTTTATTTTATATTATAGATTTTGAACGTTTTGTAAGCCTTTAGCTGTCAAAAAAATCCTAGTATTTTGGATACATACAACAGTTCTCAGTAGACGTAGATATCTGACGGCAGCAGATTAAAATAGAGAGGCGAGGAAAAATAAAAACATCGATACTCATATAGTAGAACAAAATTAAAACAATTTAATTGAAACAGAATATGAAAGACAAATATGTCAGGAGGCTAATGAAAGGTAATGCAAACATGTGCATGTCAGGGCAATATCACAGTTATCGACGTGCGGTCCCCGGCGGCGCTAGGCGACTGAAAAGACATTGTAATTCGAGTAATGTTTGGCTTTCCCATAATTTTTGGTAAATATCTGATCGAGGGTGGCGGCTACCCGAGCATCGCTTCGTACGTACGCTTCAATAAAAAATAATAGTCAAATAGCCGTTCTTTTATTTATGGCGTAAACATTTATATAACTTCTATATTACGGTGCATTACCTACTCATATTACTCATATTAATGTTACTTACCATTAGGCATAATGTTAATGTTCGTTGGTCAAGACCAGGACATGAACGTTAAGACATACGAGTTACATACGCAAATTATGCATGTTTTTATATATTGACAATCAGTCTACTATACTCCTCTGCCTACACCTTCGTGGGTTGCAGGTGTGATGTTATGTTTTTAAGCAGTTTGTTATAAGTATTTGTGAAGTTTCCTGACGCAGTCTAGATAAGGTTTATGTCTAGCCACAGACCTATGTTTAGCGATAACACTAAAAGGAGTGTTGGTTAATTGGCTAATTTTTTTTTGACGTAACTTGATATGAACAAAAATATAATTACATTATTGACATTCTGTTTTTATTTTTTGTAGGTTGGCTTTCAAATTTGGAAAGCCTTAAAAATTTAGTAAGTTTGAACTGTGTACTAGGAAAGTAATGTATGTATCCATTTATAAATGTTGTCAGTTGTTAAGCAGTACGGACCATCATCATCAATTCTTTTTATTATTCCAGTATGGGAAACGGGTCTCCCAGGAGAAAAGGTTTAGAGGCTCAGTCTGCCGCGTTAGTCACGCGTTAGTTATCAAAGCCTATAAAGAACCTTATGGGAAACCTTACGGATCCTAGAAAGATTCTTATGAAAAGTTTTAAAAATTTAGATTTCCTATCGATGTTTTCTTCATAGATAATGAATGTTTAATTTTACATCGCACATTTTTTGTAAAGAGCGCCGCGCGAATTTGAAACTACATACATAGGTCCTCCGCATCGTAGACAAAATACATACATAATATGTAAAAAGTATTTGAAATATTCATACAATTAAATCATATTATGTCATAGTCTTATCCCAAATACGTACTACAATGAACTGTAACTTTTTTCTAGAGAAATAAAAAATTATCAACGTTTACTTGTGACTCCAAATAATTTAATATTATACCTGCGCGATATAGCCTTGAAAGTTTCCGTGAGGCTTTTAAAACTGGACGTCAAGCAGTGCTTTTAATTTGAAAAGTGGTTTGGTAATTCAAAGCTCTGAAGTTCGCTTTAAGATTGTATGTTGTATATGTTAGCTCTGGTTTTCATTATCAGGTAGTCACTAACCCTTGGGCGATCCCGTCGGGTTTATATAAACGCTTCTGCGGATGAGCTGGTCATTTATGCCAATTTAGTGAAAACGTCGGAGTTTCGTGGTTGAGATGTTCCAAGCCGTTAAAAGCTGCACCTTCAATTTGCTGCACTTTCAATTCGACGACTACAAATCCACTCCTGGTTAACTTTTGTGTTGCGCTTCGTACTGGATAGGACAGGATCCGTACGCATTTCGAAATATTTGCTTTTGGAAAAAATGTTTTATTTAGATATAAATAATCGACCCATTAAAATTCCACTGTTGGAATATGGGTCTTCTCTCATACTGAGAGCGTTAAGGCTATAGTCTGACACGCTGGCCAAGTGCGGGTTGGGCCAAACTTCACACACTTTAGAATTTTCTTTTTAGTTCTAAGGTATGTAGGTTTCCTCGCGATATTTTCCTTCACCGTTAGGAAGTGATATTTAAATTGGAAACGCACTTTTGTAAAGATATGCGCGCCATGGATTTGAACCCAGCACCCCCGGAGTGAAGGGCTGAATTCTTAAACATTACGCTATCACTGCTTTGTTTAGTTAGTTACTTTATTTAGATATTGATCGCCGCTATCTTATCCTTAAATTGTTTAGTTTCTTTAAAATGATAGTCCCTGCATACGTAGAGTACTTTTAAAAACTGGCATGCCTCTGTTATATGGCTAGCCAAGACGTAAAGTGGCGGAGATGATCTTCTCACTGCATTATCACTGTCGCCATCGGATCTGGTAATAAAGAGGAAAACGGGATTTTCTGAGCTGATAGCAGCATAAAGATAACTCGATATGTTTGGACGGCAGTAAACTTGACGGCACCGTCACATGTCTTCCTCGATTACTCATGCCGTGAACTTTCAAAATATAAACACAAATTCGCAGAGAAAACACTTGACTCACCGTCAAGAAAATGGATAAGTGCTTGCGAACTGCACGTAACTGTAGTTTTTTTGTTCGTGCCAATTCCTAGACGGTGACGTCGCAAGTGCAAAGAGAGTGAGTGAGGGAAAGAGAGAAATGGCCAGAGATACGGAAATAAACCTTTAGTGACAACTTACATCGTGTTATAAGTTCTAGAGATTTAGATTTGTAAAGCACGAATGCTGATATTAGTCAAAATTGCCAATTTGAAGTCATAATCATTTTTTGGGCCACCTAAAACTAACATTGACTGACTCGTTGGTCGAGTGGCTGTAGGCGATTGCCCATCGGGACATCCTGTATTCAAATCCCGGGTCGTGTACTATTGTATTTTTCTAATTTTGAATTTCTAGTAGTGATTCGGAGTCTGGATGTGTGCCCTTTGTATGGCAATAGGCGCACCATCTAGTCCATGGGACGTAAATGCAACTGGTGAAACGTGGGAATGTACTACACTCCTCTGCCTACCCTTCGGGGATTACAGGCGTGATGTTATGTTTTTTTGACACAAATTTTCAAGAAATGCTTCTTTATTGTCCGTGTGTACTAATTTTAGTAATAAACATAGATATTTTTAAACTGTATATAATATGACAAGCGTCCTGTAAAGTTGAACCGTTTCTAGGAAGGGTGTGCGTGCACATTTAAACGGTACACCGCCGTATTTTACACAAATCACCGCATGCATATTCATGGCTCATCCCTTTGCGGCGTAGGGATGCAAAAGGTGAGTAAAGCTTTAGTAATGAAACATATTAGCCGCATCGCATGTCTGTCTTTCCGTGACCGGGCAGTTTTACACCTGGCCGAATGGGGAGACCCGTCCACCCGTTGGGGGTTAACGGGGGCGAGGGGTTTATGGGAATAATGGGTAAGAGGCAGTAGGGGGCAAAGGCACCGTTTGTCAGCGGTCAGCTATTAATGAATGCGCTCATAATGTTTATTGTACCCGCTGAGCCGTTTTTGGGTAATGCTTGTAACTCATCGTTTTATAAATTAACTGTCATGACTATCGGCTATTGCCACCAGTAACTTTTTGGGTTCCGTATGTAGGTACGTTATATTGAAATGTAATGGTTCAATTACATATTATGGAATCTTTTTTTTTACAGAATACGTATGTATTTTAGTTTAGTTCACAGTTCATGGTAACATTATCTTTTATTTGCGAGACTGAAATGGAAATGATATTGAATTTTCTGTGTATGAAAAAACCTCTTTTTCCTACCATAAAAAGTGTTCCAACCTGGTTTCGAATTTCCCTACTGTGTGTGACTACATATTTGATTTGTGGAACATCGCATTAACCGGGGGGTCAGCGGGCCATAATTATCACGTGCCATCGTTTACACATTTGACTTTGTTTTATTATTATAATGAAATTATTTGGTCGACGGGGGCAGTTCGCGTGCGCGCCACGCGCCCCGCGCGCTCGTTGGACGCCCATTACCTCATTAGATACTCGCGATGATACAACCCTCAAACCCTTGGCAAGTTTCACTTTTTAATTTAATGGCGTTGCTTTGCGGCGGAGTGTATTGCATTGTGAGAGGGTGTGATTTTACGAGGGAATATTCAAAAGCTATTATTCATATTGAGAATCAGTTTTGCACCTTGACTTCCTGTTTTTCCTTTACTAAAATGTTTGACTTGTGCCTTTAATCTCTTCCTTAAAAACATTTTTGAAAGGAAAACAAAAACCAGTACCGATTACTTATACATAGCGATACTGCTGTCGCTTCTTACTGCGTTAAGAAATATATTTATAATTCGTGTACTGAAACGTTGACTATTAGACACCGAAGATCTATTGTTTTCTGATTGATATCATAAGTTGGTTAGTTATAGGTTAGATATGATAATATTTAACTCAGCATATATCAAGCTGCATAAAATAATGGTGCGCTTTCATTGTAAAATCAATTAGCAACCAAAGACGCGGTACCAATCTGGCAAGAAGGGGGTCGCGGTAGCCGCCGCTAATTAGCTAATGGAAGCCTCCCCATACTTCCCCGCACCCCCTCATGAACCCCTAATGGATTTTAGCACGCTCCACGCTATTGCGGGTCCAGCTCGGATTTCTAACAGAACAGTGCTATGTCTAGATATACGCGCTCATCACTTTGCATAAGACGAGAATACCTTGATGGAGAAATAGAAGTATATTTCATGTGTCGAAACATTGGTGACCGTTGTAATGGACAGGTTATTGACCCTCAGAGTGTTCTCTTGCATGGACTCTCCAGAGAAACAAAAGATTACCTACGACAATCTTTTACCGTATGTAGGTAGCAGAAAAAATGTCCATAGGTCGAATAAAATGTAAATAACAGTCAATCTGATAATCAAGTATGTAACATAGGATGTTGCTCAACGTTAAATACAAATAAATATCTATAGAAATAAAAAAAGGTTGTTTATTGAGTTGAAATATTAAATCCTAAACGGACAACTCGTGTTGGACTAAGGGTGATCACTAACTCAAAGCCTGCTCAGTGTCAGAATAAACTGTTCGTCTCGGTTATTTTCATATGAATGAAATCTGATTCATAAGCTATGACATACCTTTATCATCTTCGGCTTAGGTACGTGAAATGGTGCGTATTGTACATAATCTCCTTATGGCTAAGACTTGTCCACAGCGAGCCGGCCCTATAGATAGTTTCAGCACTTCCTGCATTCGGAGGCGTCTTTTTAGAAAGTAGGAATCATATAAAACTGATAGTTTCTCACGTTCTGTGGTATATCTATGGACCACTAGATGACTCACTGTGGACTTTGATATTCTGGTCGGTTTTAATTTCGTCGTTAGCACGTTCTCGGCTTGGAAGTCTTTCACTCAAATCTTTGTTGTAAATAAATATATTCACGCGTTCATAGTATCATAACAGCTAAAGCGTAAATTAGTTTTATAATATTTTTCTTATCATACCATTAATATATGAAAAAACGTGAACAAAATGGCCTGAATGTTAATAAGCGTACCTCTAAATATACATTCTGAGAACATTACTTTCACATGCAGCACCGCGGCGCGGCCGACTGACTCCGTACCTAAGTACATCGTTACCTGTGACTGTGATGTCGCTCACGTACGAACAGGAAACATCTGAGCTAACGATTTCAAGTAATATATATGATAAGAACATTTACTGCATGTAACGCGTAACGAGGTTCGGAGATTGGACCATAATATTGGCAATAACCAGAGTGAATACTCCATTTCGCATCTAAGCAAATAAATTTCAGTTTTCATAGATTTTGCGTAGATACTATTTTGTTATATAACGTACCTACACCACATATTTATTCAGCGGAATACACTATCTTATATATACTTATACGTATATAATTATATGAAGTATATTTTGTAGCAATGTAATTCGATTTCATTCAAACTGACTTCATACCCGATTAATGCCAATGACATAATTTTATAACAATTGAAGAGTCGTTCTATCGAGGAGTGCAATAAAAAACACATAACATGACACACGGCACAAATTGGATGGACTTGGAGGGTGGGTTGATGTGGCTATGTTTCTGATCGACTGTGGCACTAGAGGCCATATTAATAAGATCTCTTTTCCCTTAGTGTACCGATTTAACTCAGAGTGGTATGGGGTTAACCATGCCGTTCTGTAGACAATGGTGTATCTTACGTGGACACATCGATACGTATTGTATTTTATACATTCGCCGATGTTTGTTAGTAAAACTTATAGATTACAACATTTTAAAACGAGGTTTGGTGCGTTCGTTTTTATAATGATTAAGAAAGCCCGTCATAGTCGTAGAACAAAGTCGGATGTAACAATCACCAAACTTTACAGGGCAGCCATTTCAAATTGTTTTGTTACTTTTTTTTGACACAACTTTTTAAATTCTAAATCTGTAATTATGTAAATTGGTACAAAAAAAAAATAGGGTTAGTTATAAAACTGAATAAAAATAAAGGATTTTAATTATATCGTATTCTAGAAAAATCACATGCTTCACTTTTTTACTATGACCGCATTTCAAAACCGTCGTTATACCTACTGATTACTTTGAAAACTAAAATATATTGATTTTTTTTCTATAATGCAGTAATAATATTTAGACAATGTGGTATCTAAATATGCTAAAAAGTGAATTTGGCATTTTTGTCAAATTCGTCTTTGTTCTACGACTATGGCTATTAACGTTTAAATAGCCTTAATGTGATAACAATATCAGTATGAGGCTTTGACTGTGACAACTTTTGTAATAATAATAATAATAGTAGATATTACGCTACTATTTTCAAAAGGAGGAAATAATACATGGTATATTACGGTAACAGTATTAATAATAGACATGAAATAAAACAATTAAAAATAATTGTACATAAACTATTTCTACTTTTCTTTTGCTTGAAAATTACATAGAACAGAAGCCAGAAGAATAATGTGCAGCTTAATTTATCTAGTTTGTCTCCATCCAAATTATCCTTGTGTTTAACATAAATAAGATCACATTTTCGATAATCGTATTCAAATGGTTAAAATAATCGTTCAGTGTGGCCGTAACAACACTTGTCCAATTTCGATATTTGCTCAGTGGCCGCGGGTCAAGCGAATCATTAATTCAGAACTGCTTTTGCGACGGTATCTAATGTTTTATATCCTATATAATAAATATTAATAAAAACACTTGACTTAATAGGATGACTCATGTATTATAATACCTACATATTTACTAGCAAAAGTTATGTTTATGTTTCGTCGTAAAAATAAAAAAAAACTGTTGTACAATAACGACATCGTATCGTAAGGCCAGAGACACATATTTGGCGTTCTGTGCTCATAGTCTACGCCGTAAGGGTCTTGACCTGATGGTATAATAATATATAATAAATATTTATTGAAAAATGTGTTATACAATCATGGTAGAGCATAGTACTGTGTGGAACTTAATAGTTTAATTACCGATGATTGTTTTATGCGTGGGTGCTGATGACATTTTTGTGAAAGTTGTGTCTTAAAGCTAGCATTACATTTGGCGTTTTTAACGCGCGATTTAACGACGCCCGTTTCAATAACTTAGAAAGTCCCATAAGATACAAAGGCGCGTTACTTAAATAACGCGTTTTATAATATTATGTATACGTGTTAGGATTTATTAAGTTCTGAAGAAGTGCGTTATAAAAATGCGCGCGCTTCAAAATGCGTTCATGCTTTCAGGATGTTTTTGGGCTTGGCGAGACACTGCAGTGTCTCAGGGATGTTATCAGAAGTGCGCATCGATGACTATTACCCAATAATACGCAAACGAGCTGCATCCCTGTGGAGGCGGTTACGTGATAGTCCCAACAGCTTCCTACGTACTGTGACAGAAATATTTGACAATTCTATAATAAAATATTGGACTGAGTTACACGTGAGGCCGCTGCACCTTGATGCCAAATAATGATAGGATATATGTATGTGTAATGTAATGGCTATAGGTATGTTTTAAAAACATAATTTTAAACAACTTGTGAATAACTAACATTAGTTTTAAAATATAATTCTTACTAATCAAAATATGGATTTACATAGGAAATGAATGTCATTGTTATTATTATTAAGATGCTAAATGTGTGCTAGCCGTTAACGTCGGATGTGTATAGTCATAAATTCATACATTTTTCACATGCTATTTCACTTTCCAATACGAAGATGTCGTATCTTTTTTATATTATTATTGTGTACAGAGTACATTTGTGTGTCAATCTTAACTTTATATGTAAAAATCATAGACTAAAACATTCCGAGATTAAAAAGTTCCGTCAATTCGAAAGAGTATTATTAATTGAATTATTTATCTATAATTTTCTATAAAAATAATTCGAGCCTGTGGATAAGTATGATGTTTTTTAATCGCATTTCTTCTTCTTCATGTGTTAATTCTGTGTTAACAGAATTAACACATATTTAATATGTGTTAATTCTGTTATAATTATAGTTACATAGAAATGTGTAGGAATCCTTGCAATTTGCATGGTTTAAGCGAAGATTGTACGTGGACTTTCTTCATTTCCGTCACGTTCTTGGATTGACGTGATTGGTCACGGCGTAGGGCGGGCGGCGTGTGCGTAGATAAATATAATCGTAATTGTTATGTACGGTGCTGCGCGCGCATATTTCTCTCTTATCTCTTACATAATGTACGATACTTTATGTACGTCGCTCCCTTATCAATCACATAATGTACGATACTTTGAAATAATAGGACAGTTTTATATGTACGTCAGATCTGTTAGAATAGAGGTATTTCGCACTCGTTGCTCACTGCCTATGTCTTAGGGCACCTAGCGGGACGGTATAGTGACAATTGTGACCTTTAGTTTTGTCTTGCTCGAAACTTTGTGTTTTGAAACCAGAATGTTATGGTGAAAAGTTTAAAAGAACGTTTGATGTATATATGTAGGTAATTTTTAATTGCAATTTTCATATTACAAACATGATTGGATTATATTAAAAGGTATATATTACTCGTGAAATAGTTAGAACACAGGTCTCTTCTAAGGCCAGTCATATTGATGCATACACATCCGAATATATCGTTGTAATATTAGCCGATAAATAAATAAAAATAATTTAATTGCTGGTACCATTAGAATTTACAATTTCTTAGCTAAAAATTCATAATTTATACCGCAAAAACTTTAGGCAAATAAATGAGTAAAGTATTTCGAGCGTGTATGAATGACTACGCGTTGGAATGTGGCGCACGCGACTGGCGCACACATACGCAACAGATATTACTCCACACACACACGCACACCGTGTACGCACTTGATATAAGGAATACATTGACACGTGAAACTAGTTATTAAGCACGCACACACGAAGCGAGACGTCTGCCTGCTGTAAGCACAGGCCGCAACGTTTTCGTTTATATTCATTCACAAAAGCACCACTCAATTTTCACCATCCGATACCTACTTATATGTTCGTAAATTTAAAACAACAAAACATAAGCTCTACCGGTTCGATTTTTAAATAGTTCTTATCGTCCATCGGATTGATGATGACTGTAAGTAGCAGATGAATAAATACATTAATAAACATGTATAGCGTCCTAGTGGCAATTAATTTGTTTCTGGGATATGAAAACAACCAGGTGAAGTAGGAAATCGACGAACCAATGTAGACTTAACTGTACAGATTGTTGAATGGCATTGTCAAGAGTTGAGATACTATTTATCCGTTACTTGTCTCAATGGATGCCTCTTGAACGCATTAATCGATGTTTTTTTTACAAAACTCAACTCACCTACTGGGACTTAGGGTCGTCATTTGGATGTTTGCAATTACTTTAAAAAAGAGTACAATTTATGTAGATATAAAGATTGTGACCCTATGTCAAGAGGAAGTGAGTTGCTTAAAGTGTGCGAAGTTAGCTTTTCAAACGTTTTCGGCCGGGAACGAACCTGCGACGCCCACGCGCTCGCCGGAAATATCGTAGAGATTGTATCGTTATTTTAAGTAAGCATGCAGCTCACGATTTCGTCATTAGAAGGATATGAAGATTTTTTGAAAAGGAAGCTGGGTTCTTGATAAGGTCAAATTTCGAGAAATAATGAGATTTACAGTAGTAATGTTAACGAGTGGATGTCATAGAGAAATGTGTTTTTATGTCACAATTAAGATACAGTGGGGCGGTGATCATGTATGTCACGCAAAATGTAAATATGACCAACGATTGCGTTGCGTTGAAATCTCAAACCATCCTTAGATAAACTTATTACAATGAGATCCGAATACCATGTGCTTTCAATGGCTGCCATTAAATATATTATTATAATAATTACCTTGTTACCTGTATGGATTGACTGATGGACTGCCTCGTTGGTCAGTTGGTCAGACAGTGGATGCAAGCGCGATTCCCGACCAGAAGGTTCTGGGTTCAAATCACTGCTCGGATGCTATTGGATTTTTATAATTTAAAATACCACATGAAATATTATAAAACAGATGCACAATGCGAAATTTTATGGATGTAGGCGCTTAGAAAGACTGAGACTTGAAAACGTATTTTGAATTAGATACAGGTTCAAATTAGATCTAGGCCTGAATTCTCAATAGCAGAGATAGCCTAGTGGTTAAGAATTCAGTCTCTCACTCCGGTGGTCTGGGTTCAATCCATGGCGCGCACCTCTTTACAAAAAGTGCGTTTTAAATTTAAATATCACTTGCTAACGGTGAAGGAAAACATC
>DWEC01000454.1:0-17108 GCA_018245735.1 Microceris miodesmiata
AAGTATGAAATAATATTATACACTGCAAAACGTACTATACATTCAGTAGTTAGGACATAAAATTTAAGCAAAATCGTAACTGGTAATAACATTAAAACAAACAAAGTTGTCACAATGCAACTGTACACGATCCTATTAGGATTAATTATAGTTATTTAATTATCATTGTAAATAAGACAGTTATTGTATTACGAAACGCTATGATTGTACTCGCACTGGTTATATAAAGAAATGGCTAAATAAAATCAATTGTCACTTATCATAGTCCGTTAGAAAGGATCGTCAGCAAAGCAGTCAGCAGTATGAAAGTGGTACACGTTTTGCTGCGGGGGCGTGTGACGCGGAGGTTTTACAGATGCACGATGAGCAGGAGTACTGACAACATCAGTGAGAACACTCTGTTTACGCCCAGCCTCGAGGATTTTGAGAGAATACCTTTCCCTGAAAGAAAAAAGTTGCATACTTAAGTGGTGTCCAAGAAGACCATATTTAAGGACCGTTACTACTTTGGCATAATAGCAAATTAATGATAAGGAAATGCAGTATAATTATGTGCAACCCAAAATAGGAATGTAGACATTTGCGGATGAATCAGGCAAGTTGCTTTGTGAAGACATCGTTTGTTGCAATAAAACGCGATGTTTTTTGGTCTCCCTTTTTCTACTCCGAACGAGTAAATTGCTAAAGGATCTTTGTATGAAAAATCTTATATGAAATCTCTATAGGAATTAAAGAGATCTGGCAACTGCAAGAATTAGTGGTCCACTTGCAAATAAGTCTCGACACAAATGCGATAAAAAAATCAAATGAGGCTTGCTTTTTGCTGACAGTTTCACGACAAACCAAAAATATACTGGCGCTTACATCTTTCGGCAAGTTTTTTATAGCAGCAACAGTCGCGTAACCGACTGTACTGCGTGCAGTCTTTCGCTAGCGGGCGGCAGCGATGCGGGCCCAGGTAGCACGTGTGGGGGAGCCAGGGGAACGGCTCAGGGAAGAAACGGCGTTCGCAGCAGCAATGATCCGCGAGCACTCGAGTCTCGCAGTATTCCATCTCCTTGCGAGAGCACACACCACAACCCTCCCGCGTCGAAGGCACTGTAACCACAAAAATACGGTAAATTTCAGTAAATACATTATAAAGATGACTAAACAAGTATTCACAATTTATTTAGATTTAGATATTTACACATTTAGATAGCGAATTGTAAGTTAAAAAGGACAAGGTATTCGCCATTTTATAATCAAGGTACACGCTCAGACATGCGCAATGGGTCAGTAGCAAATTAAACGCATGGACGAGTATCAAATGTCAGAGGTTTTGGATCAAGCAGGAGCTGCGATGGCCCAAAAATGGTATTTCTAGTTACTTGTCATTTTCTTACTCCATTCTTTCTTGCTATTGTTTAAAAATACAATGCTAATCACATACAACATTTAATCTCTTTTAGTTGTAACAAATTTAGCTCTATATATTCGTATGTAGATATCTTATATAACTGTATTTAACTCTTCGCCAATAGCTCTGTGTTACCATTTAAGGCCGGTAAGTATAAGGTGTCCAATTGACCGGTTAACCATATTGGGAGTCAAATTTGCTAAGCGATTGTAATGAAAACGTTAAGGTAATAGCTTCCTGGCAGCAACTTGATCGTCGTGGCTATTATAAGAGCGAATGACGTACTGCTGTGTTGGTAATAAAACAGTACTTACATTATATTTATTAAATAACTTTCAAAATAATAGGGAGTCCGGGCTTCGGGAAACACTAATCCGTTTCGTCGTCCCCAGGTTTCGATTTCACCCAATTATGGGCCTCGATGTATTCAAGAATTTTACTTATGTACGGAAACAGGTAATAGCCACAAACGATTGTCAGTAATATGGCAAGTTTCTCAGCGAGGGACAAATGCCTGATGAAATTCATTGGCCAGCCATATTCGCGATTGCGTTCTGGACGATTCACTCTGTACCTATGAGGAATGTCTTCGGGTCTCAGTTGCAAACGTATTTGTCTTCTGCCGTTCATTTTTTTAAATATTTAACTGACTGAATAACTCGCCTTCTGTTGCACGCTTCAGAAAACATTAATCTTTCATTAGTAATACGTAATTTCCTTTACAAATCCAATATCCTTCACAAAAAGTTCGGAATGTGTGCTCGTACAAACAATACCTTTAGCGGTAATTCTCCGTGGACGCACTAAATCAATGAAAATTATATTAGTGAATGCACACAATGCAATCTATACTCAACTAAACACACAACTACAAGACAAATAAACAAGCGTTTTATTCACTCGCCGTAAAGTTTTTCAGTTCAGAACACACCGGGTAACGTACCGAGATTGAAAACGGGGTTCTGACGTCACTTTTAAGTACCTTAATGGCGTAATAGTTCACGGTAATTACGACTATAAACTGAATTTTCCCTACCGTATTATATATTGGAATAGATCACTTTATACGCATCACTTTATATTTTCCAAATTTAGCTCTCACAGTTTAAATATGTCACATTATGAAAGCTACAAGTGAGCTTCTCCGGTCCTTCCGCCGAAATGACGTCCACCGTGTAAATTTTGCAAATGGGAATGCATTAAGGACGCATGTGCAGTTGTTATTGATTATCAAGTAGTCCTGAGGGGCGGAGTGATGGATGTCTATTTATAGAGCGCCTAGATACCTGACCGGGTGCTGGCACCCCGTCTCGCCCTCTCGCTGGGGCGGCTGCGCGCGATGTGATACGAGGTACGGTGTTTTGACATTATCAGATAAGTACAGAAATAAAACATCCCAAGTAAACATAATGACAAATTAATTTGTTTCCTATCCCGTGTACGATACGGTTGTTATTTGGTTGTTTGGAAAGCGGCTCCGAACGGGGGCGGATTTGTTCCATAATGTTTTACCAAGTGATTTTCCTCAATCGAATCTACGTGTTTAACAATTATCTCAATTTCTCCTCGACTACCTATTCGCCGTTGAATTAAGAGTCTTATAAATATTACGGAAAATACAACGAAGTACGAGGACAATACTGATTTTTTTTGTAGCTAAGTTTTCCACAGATTCAACAACTGGTACTACATATTTTTAGTTCAATCACCATCAGCTCATTTCCATCTACTTCTGGATCATAAGCCTCTCCAATACCACGTTACTGGTGTCAATGAAAAAATAAATATAACCTTCATCTTATGATAATCCCGTTCAGTATAAAGATAATATATACCACAGCGTTTACGAATCATTCACTCATTCGCTCAATCAATATTGATCTATATGTTGTAATATTTCGTCTCAGTTTTGACAGACTACATATTATTCATTGTCATAAATAGGAGATAATGTTATAAAAATTTAGAAAGTAACTTTTACGATACGAATGTACGTTTTATATAATTTAAATATAAGCTATTCTATTGCAAAGAAAAGCAGTACACGATAGCACGTAGCACGCAGGGCGACACTACAGAAGGGGTTGATTCTTCGATCCACTTGCTAAGTCTCGACCTGTTCTGTCTTATTGCGTCACTATGCTAATTTTACTCTATCAATTGAATAATGTAAAGAGAAATATATGTAGAGCTGAATAAATGGGATATTAAACAAAGATTATTATTATTATTACAATGTTTTTTGTTCCACTGGACGAATAACTGATGAAAGGTTGGAGTTCTACACAACTCTTGTTAAACTTTTGGGAAAATACACACGTAATGTTATTTTTATTCTTTAATTATTTTACATACTTTTAAAGCCTTTATTGTGATCCTAAGCGTAGTCCTAATTTTTTTAATTCCATTTTAATATAACAATCGTCAGGTGATCTATATATTTTTTGTTTAAGCCAAAAAAAATAACGGCAACAGAGCCGATAAATCGAAGGCTGTATCCGTTTATTTGCAAAGCAAAAAGTAGAGTCGGTCTTGCGTGCAATCAAACCACCAAATGGTAGAGCGTATAAAAACAAATAAAACTAGAACGCGCTGAACGTACTTCTGTAAGCGTAGCTTAGATTTTTTAACTTAAATTTGTTTTATGCGATGACGTTTTCTAAAGAGATAGTATCAAAATTAGATCTTTTAAGAAAGGAATTATAAAAAACGAGAGTATTCAATTTATTACTTACATATAAATACAATAATGAATCTAAGCTACTGTGGTCAATATAGGTACTGTGCTCAGTCATTTTACAGTATGAATTTTTATGTTTGTTCAATGATGAGTAGAGCAAAAAGCAAAATGTAGAGTACAACTGATCGAAACATTCGGTTCGTGGTTTTAGTAACTGTATTGTTATATCACAATAAAATATAATTTTGAATAGAATATAATTTTAGCATAGCAAAGTAATTTAAAACAACCCTATCAAATTAACTATTATTTTTTTTTTATTTCATCAATTATAAAATATGCGAAATAATAATCGACCCATTATAATTCCACTGTTGGAATATGGGTCTCCTCTCATATTGAGGGCGTTAAGGCCATAGTCTGGGTTAAGGCCGTACTGCATTGAAAAGCAAATTCCGATCAAAAATATTTTCTCTTGATAAACGAATAATGTGTGGACGCCCTTGAACAAAAAATACGTACAATTGGGGGACTACGTTATCATAACACGACAGCTGGTCAAGTATTAAATGGGAATGAAGATAACAGCAAGTATGTTTTTTTTTTTCAATTTCTGAAAAGTCGTACACCTGTAAGCCCCGATGGGGTAGGCAGAGAAGTGTAGACCCCTCGTACGTGTAATACTCGTAATACAATTATTATAAATAATAATATGGGCGGTGAAATCCGCCTCCCCACTCTTAGTACAACAATTGCAAATAATTCTGCTGTGTAGCAGCATTACTTGTCACGATGTTAAGATTTACACGGTGTAGTTGACGTACATACACAAACTAAGACAAGTTGCAGTTTAATCGTTGTGAGTAACAGCGAGACCGACGCAGTCCGATGCTATCGCTAATTTCTAACAGAAAATCCTTTCTGGGATATGAGAGTTATACATACATTCGATTCTAACTGATTTAATAATTTGTATCAAGCAATTAAATATCATAGTTTGATAGAAGTATTAACGTTTCTATTGGTCATTATAACTTACTGGTTGTTTTGAAAAGTGCTTCAACCGAATAAAAACTTACTAATATGCCTGTACATATTAGGCTCTTTTCAGTTTCCGAAATGCAAATTTAATTAATACATGCAAATTATTATGCAGGCAGATGCTGGATGCGACAAGCCGAGGACAGGGCGCGATGGCGCTCATTGGGAGAGGCCTATGTGCAGCAGTGGGGTGAGATAGGCTGATAACGATGACGATGATGATGCAAATTAAAATACTAATATGGGTATATATATTATATTATCTTCTCTTTGAACTCTATCGTAGATATTTGAGGGTCGAATTCCTTTCTCGTTGTTTTGTGTTGAACCCTTTGAGGGACGGAATTTTAAAAAATAACAATACTCACATTGCACAGAAATATTATATCGTTCAAAATAGTACAAAATCGGTGTGTAAATAAGATGGGTCAAAAATAACGTGTTGAGTGCGCAGTTATTACATATTTCGAGGAAATATGTTCCACCCGTATTAAGCATCAAAAAGGTGGGACATTTTTAATACCACCGTGCCCCAAAGGGTAGCATGAGCGAAATGCAAATCAAATGAAATCATACAATACACATATGTATGTATATATAATTAACTATGAGTAGAGTGTTTCGCGAGGGCTGGGGTGACATCACCGTGCCCCATAACGTCATAATCTCACGACCGGCAATTTGAAATGTTTCGGTTTTGCGAACACGAGTCATATAACATTTTATGTTTTTTAAACTTTTTGTAGGAACACTCAGTCATAATTCGAAGAGAGCGGATTGAAAAGTAACGTTAAATCGATGACCAATACGATTATATTTGTGCTAACAAGAAATATAGATTTATGGTTCGAATTGAATATTCTCTTTGCTATTCTTATCTATATGAGAGATACTTCAGATTCGTATATTTAATTAGAAATCGTAGCTGGTAATGATTGGATGCGAAGAGCTGAAGATTGAGCTCATCGAACTAGTAAAACCCGGAATATTAGGGAACACGGAGAAGACTATATACACTAACGCTAACATAAAGCCTGCTAAAAGCTCAGAAGACGAAGCAAAAATAACAACAGTGCGGATATAAAAATTCCATTCAGCACTGGCATTGAATTTCAGTGTATTCATTCTAGATATAAATAATGATGACAAAGCCATAATCAAGAGTAATCACTGAATGTGTCGCTAATTAGATGGGCGGGCTGTGACCACGTGCGCGTGTCCTGCTTCGTCATCATGGCATTACAGCATCAAGGTTTAGGAACAGTCATAATTGCATTTAATGTGCATCCAGCATACCATTTTATTCATATTTCTGGCTTATATTTTATTGTTATTATTATATCGTCGCGCCAGGTGTGTGACGGGCTACACAGAGCAAACGAATATTATATATGTATATTGTTACAGAGCTGAGGTGCTTCTAATCAACGCTTCTTATAGACTGTAACTCGCCCATTACAAAGTTAATATTATGACAGTGATATGAAGTTATTGTTCGATGTTTTATCTTATTACAAACCTTTGAAATCGACTCTATAGAATTTTTTAGGAGTTTTAACCACGAATAGCATATATGTACGAGTATGTTCTTTAAAAAAACCTACAAAACCCTAATTTGTTCATTACCTGCCGTAATTTCTGTACTAAACTAAAATATTAGTACTCTCCAAAACGATGGAAGATGGTTGACTTTGGAAGTCGGGGCTAGTCTAATGCACACTGGGCCAAATCCAGACTCCGAGCCATTACTAAGAATTTCATGTTAGAAGCACCCAATATTATCGAAGGTCCTCTCGATCAGCAGTCGACCGCAACCACGACCAAGGAGGCAGTCTACATTGACCGTGTTGAGTACAGTATTTGTTGTTTAAATGATAACCAAAATATTAGTAAGAGCTACAAATATTTTGCATCATTGACTTCAGAAACTCTCTTTGTTAACACTACGGGGTAGAGTTTTACTATGTGCAACGGTTTATTCAGTTAAAGTTGTAGTTATATCAATTACTCTTGGCCACGCAGGGCGAGCAGCAGATGGATGAGTCACGTCCCCATGCCCTCTGCGTCAACTGCGGCGGTAATGAGACACTGCGTTAATTAACGTTGCCATATACTGGTAATTTACAAGAGTGTTATTTTGTGCAATTCTTCTTTGTTTAGTTATATTTTATTCCACTATGTCCCCAAGAAGAATACAACATTATTAATGGATTATTCATCAGATTAAAAAAACTTACTAGAATATTCTTCACGATTGAGCTTTGTACATAAAATCTGAATTTCTACGTACGCCTAGCTTCGTCGATGTCTTGATAGGTATTATAAAATAAATATATCATTGTCCGACAAAACTATTGTTTGCATGAATGTGTTACTTTTTTAAGAGAGTATGTAATTTTTCACAGCTTTGCCTTTTCATGTTTTCTTTTTTGCCTAAGATTCACTTCCAAGCGCCACTGTTTATATAATTTGTACCGCTTGTGAACTAAAATTATTAACAATAACTTTTCAAGGTCCATAACAACAAAGTAGTTCTTTAGCTTAAATTATTGATGAATGGCTGAAAAGTCCTACAGCAAAATATCATCTGACGTTCGTGGAAACAAAATAAAATATAGGAAGCGTGAATACAGTTAAATTAATTAATTATCAACGATTTCTATACAGTCAATATCGATTAAAAGATAACTTAGGCAGCAAGATAACGTTATTAACGATGGTAGGTTAGGTAATACATTGAATTAGCGGTTCACGTAATTACAAATCAGAAATAACTCTAACAGGAAATGATATTCTGAAACAGATTCCTACACAATACTCTCTAATTGTTTCTCGCTGCCATTTACCTATAGATTACCCTCAATTGAATATTTTTGTAGCCAGCGAGAAAACAAAGCAAAACATTAAATAAAGCTATCAAGTGAATGCGTTACTCTTTTAATAGTATAAACAACTGTGACTTGACTGCCATTTAAAACAAATATAATGAAAATAGAGTCTGTAAAGTTTTTAGTTAATCTTTCAAGAATCCTAAGCCATACTTTTTTGGCTCCAAAGTTACTTCAAAATGTTTGTTAGATAACACAGATTTACTTCTAGATCCAAATAGGAGCGCAAGGTAATAAAAGTTCCATTATCCAGGGAATGTATAGGATCAGAATATAAAGAAGATTCTGACTTTTACGGCTTGAATACAGCAACTATAAAGGAACTTTGTGTTTTGGATCATGATGTATTTTTTTTCGTATTAGCTACCTTCAGTGGAATTTAAAATTAATTCTGAATCACAATTTTGAGGTATAGGCGGAGTTGATTTTACTGACAATGTTGCTGACTGAGGTTATTGTGGGTGTATAATTGTCGTACTTCACGTAGAAAAGGAGGTGCCGGAGGTATTATCACAAGTATAATCGTATGACCCAGTAACGCGTAGTGGAAATATGCCTTCAAGTTTGACAAGTCTCGTTTAAAATATGGCTCTATTTCCCCATCTTTCAAGCGATATGTCCTGATCATTGCGGCTTCAGGTTGTTCGTGAAATAATGAAATATGTTATAAACCTCATAAGTTAGCAGATATCATTGTCCGAAAGTCTTTCGCGTAGAGAAAAATCCGACGTAACATTGGTATTAAGTTTTTTAACTATCGGTATAAACGAAATATAAACGAACCCAACGATGTAATGGAATGAAGAAGAATTAGCAAAGATCGACCAACTAGATGAAGGATGAAATATTACGGGAGTGATCATAATGTTCTAATGCCCTCAGTGGACAAATTTGACCAGAGATATTATATCTCCAGATCGCCAGATCACTAAGTAATCAGGAGCAAACATCTTAAATAACACCTTATTCGCGTCGAGTACAGTCACAAATTAAGAACGCTATACAATTGGGAATAACCAAGCATTTAATTGATATATCTAATCAACGCCTACTCCAATGCAATTATTCTCCATTCCATTCAATTAAACGGGCTACATAGCGTTTAGGTACTCGTAGAAGATAGTGAAGCTATTGGTGCATTTAGTAGTGAGAATCGAAGAAGAATAACGGAACTAATACAATTGTCTTTTCCTGAATACGGATCTTGTTTCTGAGCGAACATAATTTTTTTTCAAATTTAAAATTGTAATTTCAATAGTTTTATTGCATATAATATACATATATGGAATAAAAGCCATTCATTGTTATAATTTTAATTCAATCATTGGCTCCGTATGCCCTAGTATTGTCAGCAAATAGTGGGAGAATTGGTGAATAAATATATTAGAAGGATTATCAAATTATCTATATGAGACTAATGATTATTTCTGTTCGTGAATGCTAAATAATTTGGATTTATAAGATTAAACAGAAGGGTGGTACCTACACATTCTTTTTCTAATGTAGATATAGGCTCGCCTTTGGCTACAACCCCACCTGATGAAAAGCGAGATGCAGCCTAGGAAGTAGCATGCTCGCCTAAAAAGTGCCTATTCACTCGACAAACTATCACATTGTTTCACATGCTCTCGAAAGTCTCGAAAGTGTAATTTTTGTTTTTGTATCACAGTAGTTGTTGCCATAGATACTTAATCTATATCATGTTCTATAATAAATATATTATACGCAGATAAGGGAAGCCAGCCTAAAATGTGTCCATCGAAAAAAAAGAGAAAGCAAATGAGCTTAACTTTTTGTCTGTTTCTACACAAGCACGCATAGGTAGAGCTAGCGTCTGTTCCGTGAGTATTGAGCTAGAGAGAGATAGTCAACGCAATCGTTTCTCTCTTTCTAAACCGTCGAACCTTGCCGCTTACAGGCAGCCGTATGTCTTCCGCACTCTATATATAATATCTCTGTGTGTTCTATAGTATAAGCTACCTCTGGATCAAATATCGTCAAGATCAGCTCAGAGCTTAATGTTGTACTTGAAAACGAAATAGAAAAAATCAGTTGTTTCTGTTTAAACATCACAATTCCCATTAGGTAATGAAATAACTCCATGTTGTTCCGACCGAGACCTTGGGGACCAATCAGCTTGATTCATGATTCTAATCCTACTCGGCCCAATTCTTTCATAAACCTTAATAGGGTTTATTAAGCAACTGACGCATTGCCACACACCTTCTTTTTTCGTTTAGTCACTAGAATATCTATATGTCTATATTTCTTCTCTTCTCTCTTCCTGTACTTTGGTAAATACATTGTTGCATGAAAAGTCAAAGCTTGTTGCTTTTGCTGATGGTCTACTATCTATATAAAAATAATAATAATCGATCCATTTATCATTCCACTGTTGGAATATGGGTCTCCTCTCATATTGAGAGGGTTAAGACCTCAGGGCTAATGGGTCTCCTCTTGTCTTGGTGGCAATAAAACTTAAGTAGTCAAACCTGGGAATTTACTTCACCCCTCTGCTCACCTCTAAAGCAGATTAATTACAAGCGTAATGTAACGAATCTTTAATCTTAGACTATGGTACGTTTAAGTACGTAACTACAATATTACCGGACAATGGATACACAAAAGTCATATTAATGGGCGTATTATTGTGAGCTGATAATATGCGCACAACTACATATATATATATATATACATACATACACACATATATGTATATATATACACATATACACATACATATACACACACATACACATATACATACATATACACACACATACATACACATACACACATACATATGTACACACACATATATATATATATACACATACATACACACATACATACACATATATATATAATTACGATGTAGGCACGTCAATATTTTTTTTTTTAGTTTAGCAACAAAATCGGAAATACTGTCAAAGTGGATATCTATATTTGGGTTTCTTTTGGCACATTCATTGTATAGACGAGTAGCACGGACTAGTGGTGAATAGCGACCCATTTTTGTTTTGCAAGAACTCAGTTCGAATAATTTGTATGGATATCTCGGAGTTCTTGTGGGAATATGGAATTTCAGTCTTGTCAGTAGTGAGGGACAATTGATGTTACCATTTATTAATTTATGGAGAAATTTCAGATCTAGGTAGACTCGGCGATCATCCAACCTCTCAAGATTAAAATGCTTTATTTTGTCTGCATAGGATTTCATTGTTTTCGGTGCCCTATAACGGTATGCTAGGCTACGGGCGAACTTTTTTTGTACTCTTTCTATTCGTTCTATATGTATCTTGTAGTTAGGGCACCACACAATACTGCAGTACTCAAGCTTGCTCCTAACATAGCTGTTATAGAGTTGGATCACAGCGGCAGGTCTTCTAAAAGGTTTTGTACATCTTAATATAAAACCCATTGATTTATTTGCTTCTGTTATAATTTTATCAATGTGTTTTGTAAAACTAAGCCTACTATCCATCAAAACACCCAAATCACGAATAGGAGTAACCTCATCAATTTTGGTCCCGGCTATATAATAACTGGATTGCAGTTTATTACATTTTCTAGTAAACTGTATGTAGTGGCATTTTGCTATGTTCAGATACATTTTGTTGTTATTGCACCATTCATATACATTATCTACGTCTTTCTGGAGCAATTTTGTGTCTGAGGTGTTCTTTATAGTTTTAAGTAGTTTAAGGTCGTCTGCAAATAGGTACACTTTACTATGTTCCACAGCTTGCGTGATGTCATTAATAAAAATATTAAATAGTAAAGGGCCCAGCGCTGATCCCTGTGGAATTCCAGATGTCGCTATATAAGAGTGAGAAAGTTTGCCTAACACTGCAACTCTGGATAATCGATTCGTGAGATAAGATGAACACCACTCCAACAGTTTACCAGAAATCCCGTGGTCGTATAATTTATGGATAAGTATCGAATGGTTAACCTTGTCGAAAGCTTTCGAAAAATCTGTGTAGATAACATCTACTTGTATGTTCTGATCAACTGTTTCTTTCAGGTCAGATGTGAATTCAACTAAATTTGTGTTCGTTGATCTGTTGGTTGAAAAGCCATGTTGCTGTGGAGCTACGTATTTTTGTAAATGACTATATAAGACAGAGTGCACCATCGATTCAAATAATTTTGACATGACTGATAAAATTGATATAGGGCGATAGTTCGTTATTGAGTCTTTTTTTCCTGTTTTATACAAAGGTACTATCCTCGCTTCCCTCCATTTATCTGGAAATTTACCCACCCGAAGAGAATAATTAAATATAGTAGAAAGTGGCTGAGCCAGTACATTTGCACAGTTTTTTAAAAAATAAGGGTGTATATTATCCGGACCTATACTCTTATTAATGTTGACTTTTTTTAGTCTTTTCTTCACTTCTTCCTGCGTAAATTGAATCATGCTTATTGTATCTGATATTTCACCATTAAATAGCAAGTTGCAGTAATAATTCGTACCGTCTTCATTATCGTTTTCATACACTGAAGCAAAATGAGTTGCAAACATATTAGAAATACTTTCTGCATCGGATGATACTATATCATTTAGGATCATGGTATCTGGAAATGATGTACAGCAGCGACGTTGATTTTTTATATACGTCCAGAACTTCTTTGTGTTTCGCAGTAATTGATTTTCTATCCCTTCAATATATTCGTTATAACACTTTTTTATTAGACTATTACTGTCAGTTCTTAAATATTCAAATTCTATTTCATCTAGAGGATTTTTGTATCTTTTAATCTTTTGATGAAATTTATTTTTTTGTTTAAGCAGATATATTAAATGTGACGAAAACCAGATGGGGTATGAATAATGTTTAGGTGTTGTCATAGGGACATGTTGTTTTATCGCATTATGTAATATGTTATAGAATTTCGAAATCATATCATTTATATCAATACAGGCACTAAACTCATCCTTCCATGAAACTGTGGCGAGATATTTCCTTATTGACTCATAGTCTCCTTTAAAAAAATTAGGTCGGATAGAGGGTAGTACTTTTTTGCTATCTTTACTAACTTTAACTAATATATCGAGAGCTGGATGATATTTATCGATGTTCCTTACAGGGTGTATACATTCAGTTATTTGTAGGATTTCTTCATTGCAAAGTACCAAGTCTAATATTTTATTTTTGACGTTTTTTACACAGTTGTATTGTTTGAAGCCATTTAGCATCATGAAATCTATTAGCTTACATAACATTTCTCGCCTTTCGTAACCCAAAGGTATTGCATAGAAATCACTGTCCTCATTGTTCTCGGTGTCCCATGTTATTCCGCTCATATTGAAGTCGCCTGCAATTACTGTATATTCGAGATTATTGCATGTTTCCAGTATCAAGTTACATTTATTTACAAAAATTTTTAAACTATTTTCTGTCACCGGAGGTGGTAAGTATAGAGCACAGAACCTTATTGTGGCTTGATCTTTACCAGATGTAGGTGTAACTGAAACCCATAAATCCTCACATTCGCTTTCCCACTCTGTGATTCGCATCGACTTTAACTGTTTAGATACCGCTATCAACACCCCTCCACCTCTAACAGAATTAGAGATCGAAGATGTTTCGCGATCCCGCCTGTATACAGCATATCCATTCTCAAATATTTCCGAGTCGAAAAATCCACTATTTAGCCATGTCTCTGTAAATATGTATATATCATAATTATTAATAGCTATTTGTTGACGCACCTCAATCGAATTGGAATTTAGTCCTCTGACGTTTTGGTAATAAACTTTAATGTGATCACTAGACATATACAATTTTGACAAAAATATTATTTACAATTAGAACCAATCACAAATACAGCCAATTGAATAGATAAAATACTATTTATATCAGTTGTTGTAGATCTTCAACACTTTTAATTAATTTGTATTCTGATGTTTCTGTTTTTCTCATAAAGACTCTTCCTCCTTTAACCCAGACAAATTTGTAATTTAATTCTTTTGCCTTAATTCTAGCAGCTGCGTGTATAGATTTTTGAGTGGGTGACAGATGTTCTACGATATAGATCGGTCTTCTTTCGCCACTGATTCCTAAGTGGGTTGTATTAAACTTTTCTGACACACTATTAGCTTTTTTATTGAATCGTAGAACAGCTGCTAGAAATTCGTCTCTTACTCTTGGCGAGCTGAATTTTACAATCACAGATCTAGGGCGTTGGCTATCTCTACTTATTTTAGACACTCTCGTGCATATATGAATATCGAACTCCTTTAGTTTATAATTAGCAGTAGTAGCAATCTGTTTTGTAAGTGCAATTAGGTTTTCAGATTTGTGTTCTGGAATATTTTGAATTTCTAGATTGCTGGCTCGTGAATGCTGTTCATTACGTACGATGCGAGAGTTGAGGTCTGCAAGAGAAGATCGCAGGACGGCAGTTTCCGACTCTATTTGGCTTATTTTTACGGTGGTAGAATTTAATTCTTCTTTTATAACACCTTGCTGCTTCTCAATTTCTAATACGGTGTCGGATACTCGTTTAAAATTGTCTACAAGCTGTTTTAATTTTAGATCAATCTGATTCAGTATGTCAATTTTGAATCTTTCGAGTATACTTTCTAGTTGTTCCTTGACTAAGTTACTAACGGAATCTTTCAGTATCTCAGATGTCTCAGATGTAGGGCTTCTCTCCGTTTGACCACCTCTCCTTGAATTTATGTTTCTTAGGGACTCGTCCTGATCATAGGTTAAAGGCTGCTGGTGTGCAAGTCTGACTGGTGTGTTTGTATTGTCAGATTTCGGGAGCTTACTTCGACAGCCAGGGCACACCCAATTCGCTTTGAAATCTTCAGTTAAGTCTTTCACTGTTTTCTGTATATTAACACAGTTCAAATGATACCTATATCTACACGACTGGCAATTCAGTAGATTCGGTGAAGTTGCCAGACGTTCACAGCATCCGAACTTTGTTTTCGGTAACGACATAATATTTATTCGTGTTCGGTATAATTGTACTAAAGTTGTTACCAAACGCAGCACAAAGCAAGTGCACTCGATCGATTGAACGCGGCACGGCAGAGCGGTGTGATGATGACTCACCGAACGGTTCACTGGTAACGCACGTGAGCTCGCCGCTCTTGTGAACGACATTAATTGTCTACAAACAGAAAGGCATAATGTAACAACACGCCTATATGTACCAAAAGGGGGCTACTAAGTGGAATTTCAGGTTGGAAAACGAGGCAAAAGTGCCCGATCCGAGGATCGAACTTAAGACCTCTCGCCCAGCAGTTGCACCTGCATCAACTAAACCTACGAGGCAATCAGAATAAGGCACAGTGATCGATATTATCACCATTCATCACCCTGTTTATATTAAGAATCGGGAACCTTAGAACGTTTATGTTAGTACATCGCAACTACGAAAAGAATACGTCTCACAAGTCGATACCCTTTCTTTACGTCAATTGAACGAACTTACAAGCAAGTTCGTTCAATTGTCGTCGAAACGTAGAGTAGCACTATATGATGCTTAACACAAAACGGCACACACACAGACACGTATTGTACGAATGAACGAAAAGCGTGGAACGAGTGAGAAAGTGTGCAGAGCGTGCAACATACTCGCGCCATATTTACGTTTAAAAAGTTTATTTTCGTCTGTTCTTTTATTACCAACACTACACACGCGGCACCACCTACACTTAGACGATGTATGATTGAACTAATTGAAGACCGTTCCATTTTCAATTTCGCGTAACGAATTTGCACACTCATTGTGTACCTACGTGAAATGAAAAGTATGAGCAACATTTTTCGACATAAGTGTACTCGTATTGACGCCTTCCAATCATAATATGTCGTTTTAATAACCTGTTGATCCAAGATTTGGCGAACCGTAAACCTCGAAGCGATCCTTTGAATCAATGTTAGTTTGTTCGATTCCCAGGATAATTACTTGTGATAAGGAAACGTAATTTCACATCTGTTTCACTGAAGGAGTAGGCCAAGGAGTATACTACATTTTCAAGTTTTACCAGTTATGTTTACGTCCACAATTAAACAGATGGTGCGTCTATTTTACCTACTAAAAAATTCTATTTAAAAATCTAAGTTACAAAAATGCAATAGTGTCCGACCCGAAATTTGAATCCAGGACCTCTCGATTAGCAGTAGCGCTTTGCAACCACTCGATCAACGAGGCAGTTATGTGAAAATCATTTGCATTTTTCTGTTTGGGTATACAACATTGGTGTAAAACATACACATATGTTTTTAGATCTATTCCAAGGTTTTAAAATGAGAAAAAGCAATAATGATAATAATAATGAGCGATGAAAAAAACTGAATATAATAGAGGAGAAACGGTTGACAGGTTTTACCAATTCTACTGAATATTGGTAATAGATGTTTAACTACATCCTTATAAACACATAAATATATAAACACTCAATTGTAATGTTTTATTTTATGATGTTTTGTCCTTTACAACCCAGTACAAATAAGTTAGCGGCGATAGAGACAGAAGACACAGTTAAGCCGTACAGCGATTATGAATAAGGTGGCAAATTTAGACATAGAGTCAATATGCTAATATTGATCTAGTTTGATTGCGAGAGAACATCTCGAAGGACGCCCACATTAGTTAAGTCAACAGTTTAAGATTACGTGAACGTACATTACACATTGCCGTCTCGGAGAAATTTATCTCGGCTAGTTGGACGTAACAGTTCCATGGTTGAGATTAAGGCGTACCGATCCAGGGAACTGAGTTTGAATTTATCTAACTGGGTTTTCCGTTAAATATAAAATAAGCCTCCCATAGAGACATAGGCTTCCCCCAAAAAGGGGTTTATGCCCGTAATCTGCCAGCTGGGGATGTAGGTTGGAGAACGCAGGGCACAGCTTCTCGCACCGCCGACGCTGCTGCCCGTCGGCGGCCAGGGCATTTAGCCATGCTTACTTAGGCTGCGCTATACCACAATCACCCGGTCGCTAGAGCCTCGTCTGTTATAGCAGGGTGTACCACGTGCAGGTGAGGTTGGCTTGGGTTCCTGAGATGGTGGTCTGAATCCCTTACAGTCCCATCTTATCGTATTACATCTTATTATAGTAGAATAAAAACG
>DWEC01000455.1:0-17106 GCA_018245735.1 Microceris miodesmiata
GTATTTTCTGGTCCGACGACATTCGTAGGATCGCCGGTAGACACTGGATGAGGAAAGCGGAGGACCGAACAACGTGGCACGCTCTAGGGGAGGCCTATGTTTAGCAGTGGACAGCTATAGGCTGATGATGATGAAGTATTTTCTACTAACGTTTACTTTAAATAAAAAAAAATCGTGATGCTTGGTAGACGCGCTTATAGTCCTCAGGTGGTTGTGGATTACGTGCGGTGTGCATAGTTTAGCTACGTTGAGCATTGCTTTGGTTCATGACTCTTTCGTGACTATTAGCGACAAATTTCCATGAGCGTTTTCGCGCTTTAGAGCACGTTATGTTGTCAGTTTCGATCGCAATCATAAACTTGATTTAAAAGCATTATTTACAACGTATTTTGGACTAATTTCAAAAGCAGCGTGGTGGAGTATGTTTAGGTAGTACTCTCGTAGTTGCCAAAAATAAACATGTTATGTAGTGAAGTGTAAAAAGAGCCACACTCAGTTACACGTGTACGTAGGCACACTCATCGTCATTAACCTTCTTGCCGTTTTACTGTTAGACACGGATGTCCTTTTAGACTGAAAAGGGTCAAGAGGCAGATCAGGCAAGATAAACTGTCGGATATGGGTCATCTCTCAGTACAAGAAGGTTTAAGGCTATAAAAATAATTGCCGCCACGCTGGCTCACGGACACGGACCTCCACCGAGAACGAGAAAGGTCAATAACAAAGTATGTGACGCTATCTAGTTACGGGCTACAGACACGCATAGAGAACAAGTAGAAGAGTGGTGCGTGTGTGTGTTGTGCGCAGAGGCAGCAGCGCCGGCGACAGCGTTCCTACGCGGGCGGCTGTCGCGCGCGCCGGCCGCGGGGGGCGCGCGCTGCGCCCCCACGCGCCTCAACTGGGCCGTGCAGAGCGCCGCCGCCGACTTCCTGCACCTCGCGCTCGCCACTATGGTGCACCTCGCGCCTCAAGCCAGGTGCCTTACACTTGTCTACTGTTACTATTATTATTATTACTCTCACTGTCACTTTCACTATTATATCATGCTAATTCCCTTACGGAGTCATCATCATCATCAGTCTATCTCAGTCCACTGCTGAACATAGGCCTCCTCCAATGAGCGCCATCGCGCCCTGTCCTCGACTTGTCGCATCCAGCATCTGCTGCAGCCTTTTGCAGATTATCATCCCACCAGGCTGTTTGTTGCCTGCAACTTTTCGCAGATCGTCATTCCACCGGCCCGAGGGCGTCCTACACTACGTTTGCCGAGTCGCGGTCTGCACTCCAAAACTCGCCTACTCCACCGGTTGTCGATTCTCCGGCAGATATACCCAGTCCATTCCCACTTCAGCAACCTAATCCTTTGAGCTATGTCGGTGACTTTGGTTCTCTGTCGGATAGTATCATTTGTGATCCTATCTTTCAGAGCGACTCCGAGCACAGCTCGCTCTATATCTCGCTGAGCGACTTTGAACTGGTGGACTAGGTGCACCGTGAGCGTCCACGTTTCAGCTCCGTATGACATGACTGGTAGGACGCACTGATTGAAAACTTTCGTTTTCAAACTCTGCGGTATGGATGACGAGAAGACTCCACGTAGCTTACAAACAATTTCGAGAGGGTAGCCATAGACCTGTGGTCCCGCATCAACTTTTTTATTGATCATGATTTTGGTTTTATCCAAATACATGCCGAGACCTATTCGTCTCTAGGCCATTGCTAGGCTGTCCAGCATTTGTTGTAGCTCATCCAGCGACTCCGCTAGTAAGACTATGTCGTCTACAAATCGCAAGTGTGAGATCTTATTATTATATCTGTCCTTGTAGATCTGAGGTACTTCAACAATTCGTATTAAATTTGCTCATATCTGTAATTCTGTTTTCGTTTGATAGGTTCTGTCTGAGTTTCCACGATGAGGTGCGCTACTTGGTGCCCGAAGAACACCAGTACGAAACGGCTCTATCGTTACAGATAACAAATCTGTTTACGAGAGCGTTTTGTTCACAGATGTAAGTGAATTAGAACATTTTTATTTTATGAAAGTAACATGTGAGCAGGTGACAGTCCCAAGTGGCTGCTACCGCCCAAAGACATCTGCAACTGACCTTCGACAGTATTGCCAGGTTTTAAATATTTACAATTTACCAAGGTCAAAAATAGGATCGGAGCAAGTGGCGAGCTCTCGTGTCGGAGGCCAAGATTCACTTCGGATCGTTGCGCCAACGGAGTAAGTAAGTAAGTAAGGTCAAAAATAATAGATATATTTACCTGTGAGAATTTTTTTATTTAACTTTGCTAGAGATGATTTTATATCATAGGAAATAAATTCCTACTTATAAATACACACTTACGATCACATATTGACTTTGTAAAAAATACATCAGTATGTAGTACTTCCATAAATTTTCAGGGTAGGTATTCATGATCTACCGATGTCAGTGGCATTCTTTACGTCCGTTGAAGTAGACCGCGTGCTGCGCAAGGAGGCCACGTCGTGTTGCACCACGCCCTCTAACCCGAGGGGCCTGCAGCTCGGCTATGGAATACCTTCGGGAGAAGGTCTCGCACTGACTGATATACTGGAAAAATTAAAGAAAAAAGAAGCTACAAAATGAAATCAATAAATCCCCATAGGATTCAATATTTTTTTGTTTTATAGCGAAAATCTCAAAAGCTGACCCTAAAATAATAATGGTTCTATTAAATTTTATTTTAGATGAATATGTAGGGACATTAATTGCTAATTGGAAGGTTGACAAATGTGTTCGGTGCTGTTGATTAAATTTGAATTAACACTTAAAATTCTACATTCATTATCACACATTGGTAAAAGAATATGTAATTTTTATTCACCATGCACCATGTCATATCTTGAATAATGTTTTGAAAAGACCACTCCAGTATTTGCTTAAATTTTCATAAACGAATACTATGTCGGACAGCTGTTGTGATACCAAATTATAACAAATCAACATTGTTTTGTACCTGTATCAATTCTGGATGTACATAACACTAAAATAAAAATGCAGCAATGTCAAGTTTTTTACATGGATAATATAATGTCCTTTGACGCCATGAACAGCAATACGTGTATCTTTATTATTTTTATGATTACTGAACGTCCATTAATAGGTATTGTCAAATTAGTAAGTTCACAACTTCACATGACATTGACAGAAAAGTTGGGTTATGTTTTAAACTGGTTTTGACGAAAAACGTTAAGATAAAATACATTGGAGAAAATTTCATGTTTTAATTATTGAAAATGTCTAAAGTAACTAAAAGGAAGCATGTAATGAACGAAGCTTTATGGGACGACTATGAACTGCCCAAAGAGAATCAGAACATCGTTAAAGTGTTAAAAAGCAGAGGAAACAATCTTCATGAGGTATTTTTTTCTATGCATTGTGTATTTACTGCACAGTGAAATCATGATTGACTTAATTATCAATATGGCAATTAGGTTTACAGTGATGTGAATCCATTGTAAAATTTGAATTGCTGGGAGAATTTTTTCCGCCTGATATAAATGACGTATTACATTAATAAATCAAATTAATGGCTTTTATAATCACAGACATAAAATAATGCTTATACTTTTTCAATTGAACTATAACAACTTCAAATCAATCACACTTAAAATAATTAGGGTTATTTTGAATTTGACTGATTTAAATCGACACAATCTGTGTCTTTCTTTTGGTGCTTCACCAACTAGTCTATAAAAGGTTCACAGTCAGCTCTGTATACCTCTTTTAAACTTTTGTTGGGTTGATAGTTTCAGTGGCATTTCTAATTCCCACATAAATCTGTATAATTGTAATAATTTGTACTGTATGAGCGTAGTCAGTCAAAAACAACTGGTATTTTGAACCTCAATATTTATTCAGTTTGCACCATCATACTTGTTGGATTCATCAGCACTAGTATTATTTATTACAGTGCATAATATTGTTTAAACTTTCCTTCAGATTACGACACCTTCAGGCGAAGAGTACCTTGTATCAATGCCAACAAAATTCCGTAAAAACATATGGGTAAAACGTGGAGACTATGTACTAGTTGAGCCTATTACTGAAGGGGACAAAGTCAAGGCTGAAATTGTAAAAATTATGAACAAGGACTCAATTAAATATTACAAAGAAAATAATGTTTGGCCAAAAGAATTTGAAGACAGTAAGAAAGATCTTTCAAATGAGGCAGATGATTTGTTTACTAACACTAATAGAGCACATGTTAGGACATACCATAGTTCTAGTGATACAAGTGATTCAAACTATTCCAGTGACAGCAGTGAAAGTGTACCAGAAAATGGTGAAAAAAATAAATAAACTTTGTTTTATTTTATTATATTTCCAATGTTTATTGAGTTTATATTGTGATATAATCATATGTAACTATGTAAATATATTTGACCATATTTTCTTAATCTTACCTATTCCATTACTTAATGCTATGATATCTACTAACATTATTTATTCCAAAACATTTTCATCATTCAGCTTGATTGTAGCAACAATATTTTTTAGTCGATGTTGACTTGGACTCATGATATAACATTATTTGTTTAGTTACAAATATTTTTTTGTTTATATGTAGTGTAATGAATATAAACTGAATTTAACTAAATACAGAATTACACATTTATAGTATTGAATCTTGTTATTTTTTTGACTTTGGTTTCCGTATGTGTCACATACTACACTTGTATCAGTTTCACTTCTCGGTTTTTACTTTCAATGTACACTCATCACAGAATCAGCCTGTCTCAGTCCACTGCTGAACGTAACCTTTCCTTAATGAGTGGCCTTACATATTTTTATTTATGTTAATTTGTTTATTTTTTCTGAATACCGGCATTTATCTGAATACACTAGAATACAAAGGTGCCTACAGATTGGCCAGAACGCAATCTTATAATCACTGTAATGTTGAAGTTGACATCTTTGGCACTCAGAGATGCTATGATTTTACATCAAAGGATTACTTTATACAATATAAAATCATATAGAATATGTTGTAGAATCATCTACCACTTACAGTTCATACTAAGTTTACAAGTGCATAAATATTTAAGCTGTAAAAGTAAAAACACATATATCATTGAAATAACAGACAAAAATTAATAGTGATTTATAAGCCATTCATCTTACTTTCATCATTTTTCATCCCATAAATGTCATAATAATTACACATGAGATCGGGTGAAGGTGACTTGTGACAATTGCTTTTTTTTCACTATGTTATATAAACATGAAGGTGTTATACCTTCCCATATGTTTTCTTTTCAAAGTTATTTTGAATATGTTTAATATAAAGATAGCCAGTGCATAAAAATGTTAGTTATTTCTTAAAGTGAAGAAACACTACAGGTCTATAATGATAAAGATATTTAGCACTCTGTGTTCTCTATGTACACCTTAAGGGACCTGGTGTAAAAATTTGTACATGTGTATAAATGTGCAAAAATTCAGAGGGTGCTCAGTAATCAAAATTGTGTAAATTTACAAATTAATAACATGACAACCTTCATCAACTGATGTTTTTAATTAATTGATTTCTTTCTATTCCAGTAAAATTAACAGACTTAGAATATGTACTTGTTAACAAACATAAAAAATTAAATCAAGTAATCCAAAAGAAGAGCTGAAGTTTGAGATCAGTGGCATGCTACTGGAGAGGCCTATGTCCAGCAGTGGACGGGAGTAGGTTGATAATGATGATGATGTATTCAAAAGAACTCTACTTAATAATACAGTGCACTGGAGTGTGCCAATTCTAGTCAAACCTCAAAGTATTCTTCTTCTATTTCATTGCTTAAGGCATTTGTCTCTCAAACCATTTTGTCTATGATTTATCATGAAATAAACATGAAAGAACTATTTAGTTGAATTGTTCTAAAAAAGTCTACATGGCTCTCACAATGAACTTTAATACATGGGTCATATAAGAAATTGCTTAGAATCATTTCAACTTCATAAATAAATAATGCCTATTTCAAAGAAATATCTGTTGAAATATTTCATGATAATTTCATAAAATTCATGATAATTTATAAACACAGAACTTTGCTGCAAAACCATTTGGTAAATTTATGTCCAGTACCAAACAAGAATGAAGATCTGAAAACAGCCAGGGCAACTATAACTACCAATGTTTTACTTTATATTAAAAGAATGCAAACAGGTAGGCAATCCACCTAATCATAAGTGGTCATCACCTTTAGACATTTGCAACATCAGAAGGGTAACAATGTGTTGCCTGTCATAGTAAATGTTTTGTAGCATGGGTGAATAGGTATAATCTTAATACTACTTCAAAGTAATAATCTAGGATATAGAGCTCCTTAAATGCTTTTGTACCTATACTTATAATTTCATACATAATATTCCTAATTATAGATTTTTCCTAATTACAGATATAAGGAATGAACATTGTATAGTTATATTCTACAAGCCAACAAAACTAACACAGCAAGTGTATTAAATATTTGAACATATAATATTTGTAATCTATCTCATGTTATATCAATTTCCATATCATCATTCATGATGTACTCATAAATTGTTTTTATCAAATCAACAGACTTGACCTTCACCCAACCCTCGGTTTTTGTTATTAGCTTGGCTTGTCCATCTTTGATAAACTCTAATGTTGATACCTTTAATGCTGTAGCAGAATGCAAATCAGCCAATTGTAGTGTTTCTATTGCATTTTCTACTGTTAGCTTTTTATGTAAGGCTTCTTCACACAGACTTTTAAGTCTACTGAGCTGGTAGTAATCAGCTGCAGCCAACAATTTTTCGGGCATTTCGTCCACTTTTGGTGCTTTGTCACTGTATATGAATGTTAGGACTTCACTTAAGACATCAGATTCCAATGGCGACTCCACTATGTTTGTGTAACATTCAGTAGTGTTGTGTTCAAAATGTGCTCTCAATACCGCACTTCTGCTGGCCAGAACAGCCTTATGCACTTTGTGTTCAATCCCCTCAGCTGATTTTATAGTTATGTCAGAGAAAAGACCATTGTTCAACAGATTTTCAAAATCATACGCCAATTGAGTCTTCGGAATGTTGCTGTGGTCAACTTTAATGTCATTAGTTACTAAGAATTGGAACTTAAGTCGCAGACTGCCGTCACTCAGTAAGTAAACATCGCGACCATCGTCATCTGCTATTTCTTTCTTAAATAATGTGGACAGATATTGCCATTTATTAGCTTGAACCGTATGGTACTCTTTAATGACAATGGAACGTTCCTCAAAACGCTTCAAACACATGGTGAGAATAGCCTTCAGAAAAACTGGTACCGGCGACAAGTAATATAACTCGATGACATCGTTTTCACGGCCGAAAAATATCATTTTCAATTGGAATCTAGTGTCGGCTACATCAGAATTAGTGTCTTTTGGTTTTTCGGTACGAATGTCTTTAGTGGTTTTGTTCTCCAATAGTGTTATAAACTTCGGTATGGTCCAAGTTATTGTGTTAATCTTCGTCTGGCCCTCAGTGCGAGTCGTGTAATTTATGCTTGACATTATTCCTAAGTTTATTATTCTGCAAAATAGAACTAGAATCCGTTGTTTTTACCACTTCATTGGATTTTTAACATAGCTTTACGCTGCTAAAGGCGCCAACGAGTAAAAAAAACAACCAACAAAAATAACTGTAACCAACCTAACTCAGTACCACAACCGCGTAGTGTACTATATTTTTACGTATTATTACATTCTTTGACGCACTGTCTAAGAACGCAATCACTATTGATTTTAGATTTGGTTAAGTCTTAAAATATCTCTAGTCCTAACATGACTTGACAATGGTTCTTGCTTACACATTGTGCACCCATAAAACGTAACTTGGTTACTATAGTAAGCGTTTGCTTTATACAAATAGAAGGTTACAACGTCATATATTTTACGGACAAAATTCAAATAAAATTATTTATTTTAAACAAAGTAATCCTTAGTTTAAGTAAATTTAATAAAATAAAGAAATATTCCATATCAGAACATACATTGATAGGTATTGTAATGGGGAATCACAGTAGTGTTTTGTAGTAATTTTTGTGTATGGCTATACCCACATTTTCATTTTTATGACATTACAAGAATGTTTATAAAGTAAGTCAGTCAGACAATTGAGATAGTGTTGTTTTAATTTAGATTTCCGTAATAAAAAAAGTTAATTACAGTCATTATAAATATATTTACTTCACTATAATATTAAAATAAAGTAAAGTTTAAGCTACTTTATACTCTTTTATGAATTTACTACTATAGAAAATTTAAATACAAGTTCAGAGAATTTTGTATTGTTACATTCGTCCTAAACGCGTTTCTTTTATTGCCGAAGTTTTCACACACAGTCGACATCGATATATTTTTTATCTTTGTTCAGCTCTTAGATTGTTTTGGATCTAATGTCTCAATGTGAAATCTCGACAGACGCGTAATCTTATCAATAATGTGGATTTGATCGGGAAATAATCGGAGAGATTCAAGAATATCATTGCCATATCGTGATATAAAATGTCAATTCACTAAAGCGTAACAGTGAGCGGCGAAGTTAATTTATTGTAATTCCTTTCTGCTAGATTCGACAAATGTGATTCGGTGTTCGTTATGGAGGATTATAAGTTTCTTTTTAAAGTGGTGTTAGTTGGAAACGCTGGGGTAGGGAAAACATGCCTTGTTCGTCGGTTTACCCAGGGTCTTTTCCCACCAGGTCAAGGTGCTACAATTGGTGTGGATTTTATGATTAAAACAGTTGAAGTTGACGGTGAGAAAGTGAAGGTAAGGTAATCCGAAACTTATTTGGACATCTTGCTAATTAAGTGTGCCTATTTTGGCAATTCGTTTTTATGGACTTTTACGCAACTTTTGGCGTACATATGTGTTCGTTGGTTTTCTAATGATGCAATGCGCGCTGTTCGCGAGAGGAAACTGAATAAGGAATGCAATTAAAAATTTCAGGCACTTGATTCATTCTTGCATATTACTTGAAGATATTTATGCGCACGCAATTTTAATTCGTGATTTTTCAAGCTACATAACGTAATTTAGTAGGTATAACGTAGTAAGATCTATTTTTCAGTGGTCTTACATAAAAGTATATAGTCTTTAGATGTTTGTGTCAATATGGTAAACTGGCCAATGTCAATTTGCAGTTACATGTTAATGTCAGTGATGTAAATTATCTGTTGCTTAGCAAAAAAAAGAACCTTGTTTTTACAAAGTATAGATCCAGAGATAAATTCTAATTTCAAATTCAAGTCCTAGTGGGTTGTTATGAGTTAACAAAGCATTTGTAATTGAAATTACAAATCATTGAATTTTACAAATGTGGGTCAATTCAAAAACTTTGCATCACTTCTTAGATTGTTGAAATAAAAAAAAAAGATAAAGATGTAGTATTTAGCAGTGGGCTGAGAAATGCTGAATTGCTGATGATTCATGATAATGATGATGGTGATGAAAGACATACTAAATGCTATCAATTTCAATTTGTTGTTGCTTCTTGAAATACATTAAATTTGCTTAGAAATGTCGGTTTTATGTCTTGTTTTCAATAAAGTTTAATTCTTCAATCTTAGGATACAATCATTAATATGTGTACACCTGATTATTCACAAATATTTCACAGTTGTGTTTGTGTCTAATACACAATAGAAAAGTTTATCCTGATTGTGATGTGAAAGATTTGGAGGTGAGCATTACCCCAGCAAGACAGTAGTACCTAGAGTGATATGAGTGGCACATATAATTAGTGCTCAATCTGCTGTAAATGTATGCCAAATAAAAAAAATGTGCATGTTGTTGTTTTGGAAATAAACGGACAAAACAATTCCTGCTGGGGTAACATCGTTCTAGCAGGAAAATTCTAAACAAATTATCGAAGAGTTAAAAATTGCGCATGAGCAGAGAGCTTATATTTGTGTAAATTTGTGCCATAAAAGTATAATTTGTATGTCTATAACGTTTTGCAGAATTGTGTATCTCAAAGACTATTATTATATATGCACCTGCAGAATAAACATGCACAAATAGCTCTTAATTTGTGCATATTTGTGACAAAATTAGTTTTAAAAATAGTTTTTAAGTAATCACAATTTTTTCGAAAATCAAAAAAGTGTCATAGCGCGTAAATAAGAAAACATATAAGGTCACCGAAAACTGTAATCGGTCCTTCTTGGCGTGTATAATTACTATGAAAAATTTTAAAAGTATACATACATATTAAGTATACATACAAACTTTGACGTCACCATACAAGAAACTGGCTCAACCTAAGATGTTTAGTGGTTAACCGAAAATTAGTGCGTTTAGTCAAATAATAATTATGTAAGATAAATATCCAGTGTGAAATATTTCACATTAAGTAAATGTAAACAAAACCTAAACAGTAACCAAAGCTGATTATTCAACCAAATTCAAATGACTACAAAAAAGCGGTGGTTTCATTACTAAATGAATTTGAATGTTATTTATATTTCAGCTTCAAATATGGGACACTGCAGGCCAAGAGAGGTTTCGTTCCATCACACAGAGTTATTACCGGTCGGCACATGCCCTCATCCTGGTGTATGACATATCTTGCCAACCCACGTTTGACTGCTTGCCAGACTGGCTTCGTGAGATTGAAGAGTATGCTAGCAATAAAGTTCTAAGGATATTAGTAGGTAACTATGAATATGATGTGTATTTACCAATTTTTAAATTTATGGATATTTTTTACAGTTGGTATACTTATTGGAGATTTTTATCATAGCCTACAGTACTTTCTTAAATCAAAATGCTGAGTCAATCAATATTTGATAACAATAGGAAAAGTAGGAATATTGATAGCCTAGTGGTTAAACAGAGTTAAGTGGTTAAGAATTCAGCCTCTCACTCTGGTGGTCTGGGTTCAAAACCATGACGTGCACCTCTTTACAAATGTGCGTATTAAATTTAAATAACACTTGCTAACGGTGAAGTAAAACATCGTGAGGAAACCTGCATGCCTTAGAATTTGTAAGAAAAAAAAATATTTTTTAAGGTGTGTGAAGTCCGAAAACCCGCACTTGGCCAGCGTGGTGGACTATGGCCTTAACCCTCTCAATATGAGCAGAGACCCATATTCCAACAGTGGAATTATAATGGGTCCATTATTATTTTTTTTTAATTAGGAATATTGGGTACCATATTACTTTTATAATGGGATAACAGTCCTGCACATACATGACTTATTACAACCCTATAACAATAAAAGGGTGTAAATGCGTTGAATGATTGTGACTTCTCACACTTAATAACAAAGTCACTTATATTAATACTTAAAATTTTAAATTTCCCAGGTAACAAGACAGACAGGGAAGACAGAGAGATTCCGCGGCATATAGGCGAAGACTTTGCGCAGCGACATGGCATGTATTTTTTGGAGACTTCAGCAAAGGAAGCTGAAAATGTGGAGCGGCTATTCATGGAGATTGCCGTTGAACTCATGGAGGTAGCCATTTTCGACATATTCATTAACAAAATCCAAAAAAAAATTGCAGACAGTTTTCTTTTGCCAAATTGAATTAATTTGTCAGTCTAAATATAATGATTCATTCTGACTTCTTTATATTTGGGTATGCCGAAATATAACGATGAAGTCAGGTCAGTTGTTGAGATCAATTTTAACTAATGTTCTATATATCTTCAGGTGATCCATTTATTTATGTTATTATTCAGAAAATTAAGGTGTGATGTTATTGCCAGGTTTTAGAGTTTGAATAATTTTCCATAGTGTCACACCTGTATTTCCCTGAAGGGATATGCAAAGGGTATAAAACTCCCTTTTATCGTCAGTTGCGTTATTAGTTTTATGGAACAGCACGAATTCATGTAAATGTACCAAAAAAATCTTTTTTCAATTCCAGCAAGCAAAATGCAAGGAACTGCCGAAGTATGACGCCAGCTTAGGGCCCATCAACGGCAAGACGACGTCGGTAGGAGACAGCTCATGCTGCCTCCGTTAGTGGATTTATGATACGAATTTATCTCATTGATATTTTCTAATATTGTATGTTGCGCCTTTTCTATAGAGATCTCATTATTGACTATATATTTTACCTCTTTAATTATGTATGACACATACTATTTTTTATGTATTTCAATGGTTCAAAATGTAAAAATATGTAGATTATTTTTTTATGTGTAGCATCTTGCAACTGTGCATATTTTTTTATATTTACCCTTTTTATATTGTATATTTTCTTTAATTGAAATGTTTTTTGAATATGGTGTTATAAAAAGAATGGTGCAATATTATATACTGATGTCTCTATAGAAATGTAGCAGCTGTCTTTGTATTTAATAGTACTGAGATCATTCCGTTCGCTTGTAAGCTGTAACACTGTCACAGTGTAATGCTTGTCTTTTATTATCAAGTATACATTAATTCCCTTTAGGACTTCCAAACCTGCATATTTTCGACACGCTTTACGCTCGTCGCACGTAAGCTGAAACTCAAAAAACAAACGCGACAAATACAACTGTTTGTCGTTTGTGCCCTCATTTTATGTCGACCTCCGTACAGGGCGAGGGCACGAATCATAGGCGACTCGGGCGTATACGAGTGAAGCTGCGCGCCGACGCTCATTCGAGGCACGAAGCGCGCATATGCGAGCTTAAAAGTGCGTACAAAAAAGAGCTTATACAGGGCAAAAATATGCTGGTCTGAAAGCGCCCTAATTCATAAAAAAGTATCACATTGTAAGTACATTGTGTATAATCAGATTACGTAGAGTATATTTTATGATCACGATTTCCGATCCACAACATGCATATCATAACAAATGATCATTATAAATTAGGTGTTAATTGTTACACATATAAAGTGCAAGTATGTCTGATAAATACATATAGGCTGATTTCTCAATATTTTACATGATATCTTTGTTAATATTGTATCAACACAGTATGTATGTAGGCAGAGAGCACTGATTGCCAAATATCTTTAGCCTTACAGATTTGATTTGATTTGATTTGACCTTTTTCTGCATTACGTATTCTTTTTATATACTTACCTACATATTTGTAATCTGTGATTTGTGTTAATTAAAACAGTCCTTTATACCTGGCATTTTTCTGACTTAATCTATGCATTAGTCTATGATTATATTTAATTTATAGTCTTCATAGCCTTGCTTTTGATTGTAACTGCACTCCACTGTGACTAATTGCATTGTGATGAAGCTTGCTTTCATATAACAGGTCTATTGTTGAGTTGAATAATATGTAGTCATATTTTTGTATAAAAAACGAGCCTTATAAGTCAATGTTAGTAGTTGCCCATATAGAAATACTAGCACATTTTGAAGCTGTGAAAATCAGATACATACATATATGTGTATAAAAACTAAGTATTTTTTAGTTATATCAAAGAATTTAAACACATTACATTGTGACAGTGATTGTAATTTGAAATTTTGCTATTGCTATGTTTTGTTATAAATATTATTGATAAATTACTTAAATTTTTTAGAGTGCCTAGAACCATCTTGGAACAGTTAACTAGACAATGTGTAGGTTTAAATGGAATTGAGATATTATTTTGTTAGGAACATAATTATTACGCCTGAAACCACTGTTTGGTAATATCCATAAATTATGTTATATTAAATTAAATCCATAAATTATGTTATATTTAAACTATTTGACTGATGTGTAGCCAAACACATTTAACCTAACTGATTTACGACATGGTTTAACTTGCCATCTTTTTGTGCAATATTATGGCAGCATTGATGATGAATTAATTTTTATTTCTTTAAATTTTTTAAGTTGAGGCTTGACATTTTTACAATGTACACTTATTTAATCCTCTACACTTCAAATGAGACATAATTTATGGATGGAACTGTGTATTTCTATATTTTTGTCATTTTCACTGGTATGCCACAATCTCATCAGTGAAATATGTGAATCTGCTGGCTACCTGGATGATAATGATATTGTGTACCTTTTATTAGCGATAGTGAATACACACGTATATATAAGGTCATGTGAATCTGTCGTTAATATTTGAAATAACTTTGGGAGGATAGATTCATGGGGTTGAATACATTTTTTTGCTGTTGATCGGGAAATGTTTGAAGAGAATGCAATTGTGACACAAATTGTTGTTTTTGTTGTATTTTTACTATTGAAAAAGCTTTGATAAGTAAATTATGTACATGCGGGACATTTTTTGAAGAGTAATATAGGTTTTATTGCTTGATGTGGAAAGGAGTTAATTTATTAATTGGTTTTTGTAAACTCAATTAGGTGTTATTGAAGATGGAAAAATACACTATCAGTCAAACGGTGGATATATATGAGAGCAGATTTAAAGCATTATTAAACAGACTATCCACATTTATAGTGAAAGTAATCAGATCAGACTGTGTCTAGTTTGATAGCATTTTCACCTAACATTAACACATTGAAAACCTATCTGACATGGTTATCATATTCTGTTATTGTTGCTGACTACATTTAGATGTTAAAATTCGTTTTTTTTAAATGTTTATTGTATACATCTCATACATCTATCCTTCTAGTCTATGGTGCATGCAGAAATAGTAATGTAACTAAAATAGCACTCTACCTACATATACACAAGATAAGGGCCACACATTAGTTTCTCGTTGTTCTTCTCTTATAGTAGTAATTTTAGCATCTTCTAACTTTTTAATATCCTTAGGTAGCCACATTTAGTAATTAGACCCTAGTTTGAAATTAAATTTAGCTGAGCTTTTTCCACTATAGCTATGGTTGTTATAAGTCTCCACAAGAGATATTTATTATGTAGTGAGTAGGGTTTAAACAATCCTTTTTATATGGACATTTATTAGCATGAAACATGAATTGAGTGGAGAAACTTTACCTTTGACTTGTTACCAAGCTTACAGAGTCCACACTGCAGAATTTTCAGAAATAAACTGTTTACTGCCTACACATACTCATTTGCGACTGTTCTATGACTATTTTGATATTATATGACATATAGACTACTCTAATAATTATGATTTCAAAGTTTCTGAACTGTTTTCTGAAATATAATATTCTTGTGATTTCACTCACTAGTAGCAAATGAGTGATTTAATTATGGATTATTATAAAGTGCTATAATTAGCGTTAACATTTGTTATCTACCATTTTTTAATAATGTTACTCTTTTTGCACATTTCATATTAATCTGTAGCTTACGTGTGGCTCTTACAGTTTTAGTGCCTGTCATTTTATCAAGCAGCTGTCATTCCTGACCAATTGGGGCTGTTTTGCACATGTATGTTTAGATTTAAACTGTCAGTGGCTGTGATTTTTTAAAATGCGATACAACTGACATATTGTTAATCAATGTTCATTGGCCTTACATGTGTAAAAAAATGTTGTTACGTTTTGTTCTGTTATTCTGCTTTCCTTAACTTATGTTTTTTTTTATTGGTGCTCCTAAATACATTACGATGTTATTAAATGTAGAAATGAGAATACTGAATTTTTCGGTATTGCAATCACCTGACAAATTTTGTGAAAATTAAGGAGTTACAATCCAACAAGCCAGTATTAACTGATAAATAATTTGTGTGATTTGTGTGCTGACATACTCTTAATTAAGAGCATAATCTTTGACTATATAAAATATTGTTATTTGATTGGTAACTCATTTTCTATTTTGCTTCTCTTTTATTCCTTACAGGCAAGGAATTAATTCTACATATTGCAGTTAATCCGTATTTTTAAGGAATGACTGCTATTGCATGAAAATCATCACAGTACTTTTACGCGACAGTTAGAAGGGGCTACATTGCAAACATAAATTAAAACTAAGACCTGGTCTATTTAGGTGCACTGAGGTCTATTACCTTTCTCAATATTAACTTTTTTTTATCGAATTTAGCCTGTTTTAGGTGTTTATTTCTCACCAGTTATTAGAGATTATTTTAAAAGCTAAGTTCTTCAAGTAATTTTATTACTAGATTTTTACCATTATTAACACTATATTTATTAATTTTATGTAGTAGGTGTCTATTTTATGGATTATCATAATAATTTTATCATCACATTAACTTTTTTGCACTTAGGTGTCAGATTGTCTCGATATTTATAATTATATTTTAATTGGTGTTTTTTTGTTGAATTTGGTGCAATTTTATGTAAAAAAAATATTGCTTTTATTAAATGTTATAGTCATACTTTGTCAATTAGTACAAATAATGAGGATTAAATTGTTGTTAATACATAATATAGTGCATAATTGGCAAATTGTATGAAGATAATAATAATTATTATTAACAGAAACATTGAGTGTCAATTTGTACATATGATGCAGGATCTGAAGTTAACTACTAAATCTTGTTGGTTCATTAATCATAAAACTTAATCATCACCAAAGAAACTTGATTTATTGTAATACTCGCAATAAATAAATGATTCACTTTGGATATACTTTTCATTTTATTTCATTTGTGTTGATAGTTCTATTCCTGTAGACTTTATATTTCAATAAATCAGTTGAGAAATCAGGTTTTTGATTAGATATATGTACCTAGTCCTTGATATTTTCCATGGATTTTATGCTTCAGGCTTTATTTCATTTTTTGAAATGAGAAACAGTTTAAACTCAGGTATAATGGATAACTAAAACTTACTAAATATACTCCACTCTTATATTAATAACAAACCCAGCAATATCCTTTAGCCATATTCATTCATGTAAATGCTTTAAAAATGTAATATATGCTATAAAAAACGTCCATACAATACATAATATACATATTTCTCGTAATATATTGTTACGTATAGGTACGTAGATTGGCGGCGGAACACGATGCAATGTACTCGCAGAGGATGACGAGTAAAAGATGCTCTCAGAGTCCACGAACTATTTATTTACACTCTAATATATCGCTGGTATTAGCACAAATCACTTCCTTTTATCACTTCTTGAATCGTTCGTAATCGCTTCCGAAAACGTACTGTCCCCCGGCGGCGCCCACACAGCTTATATATATCGTCTCACTGGCCACCTGGTAGTTTCATGAATGTTCGACGTTTCTCCAGATAACAAGCCCCGCCCACTCGCCGGCCGAAAT
>DWEC01000456.1:0-17090 GCA_018245735.1 Microceris miodesmiata
GGTCGCAGTGGTATGCATGAGCATTCACCACCTCCCTCCCGCATGAGGGTGTCCTTGCTTGGGCGCAAAAAAAAAAAGAAAAAAAAAATACTACTGACGCATGCGTAGCAAAAGAACAGATTGTGTTCTAAGTAATGAACTCACGCTAGCGCTATCTGTGCATGCGCGAGTAGAAAGAGACAGAATGATAAATAATGTAACCTCATTTGCTTTTTCTATCGGTCGCAGTGGGTATGTGGGACTCACAAGAAAGATCTACGTGCCTTACCCAGTAAACACCACCTAGGGTTTGGCTTTGACCTTATGGGTCTCGAAGCCTTCATCGGATGCGCCCCTTTAATTGGAAAAAAGGTGCGGTATACATACAAAAAATCAAGTGTAAAAATATATGACTATCTCCTTCGATCTTTCGCTCTCAGTACATAGGTCACGATGTAGCTGTCTCGCTCTTCTCTCTTTCACTCGCGGCTCGCGGTTCACCTCCCAGCTCGCGCTCACGACTCGGGACGCGCTGGCGCTCCCGGATCGAAGTCGTGGACAGTGATATAAATAAATATAGGTCGCGACCCGCGAGTCGCTCTAACTCTTGAAGAAACCCATCCCTTGGGCCAGAGATGCCAAGTACCTGGGGGTCATATTAGATAAAAAAACTAACCTTCAGGAAGCACATTCATGTAGTGAGAAATAACAGCAGCTTACTGGGGCGGCTCTGCCCTCTGATCAACAAGAAGAGTAAGATGGTACTTCGCTTGAAAATCAGTCCTTACACGACCTGTATCAGATCGATCATGACCTATGCCAGTGTCATCTTCGCACACAATACAGATATAAAATCCCTCCAAGTATTACAAAATAACTTCATGCGCAAAGCAACCGGGGCACCCTGGTTGATGGGCAATGTCGATCTCCATAAGGACCTTCAACTAGACACAATAGCACAGTTCTTGAAGAAGCAAGCCGAGCACTACTTCGACAAGGCTGACTCCCATCCCACCGGTCTATGAGATAGATGCACTTATAAGTGAGTATGGTCACACACAGTGATAACGCTCCCATCTTATCGCTGTAACCTTAACCCTATTGATCTGTATTCTGTACAATCAGTTGACATCAAGGTATTTTGAAATAAAATGTTACAAAAAAATTTTAAAAGTTAGTAATTGTAAATGTTTAATTGTTTTTATTTTGTTGTTCCAGGTCATGGCTGTACAAGTATTTCAGAACATCTCTTTTTTATTTTATCTAAGTACAAAGAGTAAAAATAAAGGAATATACACAAGAACAATTATATCTGTGTTGATGATTGGAAAAATTCATTTCAACATGTTAGTAAAATAGAAAGGGATTGTTACTGAAGGAGACGAACTATGTTTATTGATATCGACAGAACTGTTATTAATCTGCAAGATGACAGTAGCAGTAGTGATACAACTGGAGGTAGCTTGCAGACACCTGGAGAAGACTCAGGTCAAGACATGGAAGAAAATACCCTGGAATATTTAGATGAAACAATTTTTGAATCTGACTAAAAAATAGATTTATACAATATAATCTTGCGAAAGGCGAACTATGGTAGAACGATGAGACTCCGAGCCACTACTAGAAATCTAAATAAGTAAAATCCAATAGAACCCGACTCGGGATTTGAGCAAGAGAATCGAAACTGTGAACCCTTTTTATTACCTCGATTTATTCATAACAAGAGTGAATAGGCAGTTTCTAGGCAAGTGTGCTCCATCCTAGGCTGTATAACGCTTTACATCAGGAGTGATTGCAGCTAAACGCGAGCTTATTACTTCATAAATTAATAAAAAGTTCATGAATGATACTAAAGCCTTACAAAGGAAAAGAGCGCGAACATAAGAGTGAAAGTTGAAAAGTGACTGGCGAAGAATTTTGGAAAGAACAATAAATTTTTCTGTACGGTCTTGATTTTGAACAGGTCTAATCTAGTAATTATCGTTAGTCTAGTCACCGAGAAGTATATTAATTATATCTAGAGATGGTTCCATTCTTACACATTCTTCTTCTTCATTCAAACACACAAATTAAAACGTTGGAATGAGTATTTAATGTTAGCTTAGATATATGTACATCTCTTAGTTGTTTATATTAAATTATGTTTATATTATTTATTATGGTGGGAATGTTCTGCATTCCTCTGCCTACCTCTTTAGGGATTACAGACGTGAAGTAACGTTTTTCTTCTTTTATATTATATTTATCGTAGTGATTTTGAGGTTGGATTTATGCGTGTTGTGTGGCTTTAAGCGTACCTCCTATTTCGTGAGACGCGTAACATAACAGATGAAACCTGGGAGTACTAAAATCCTCTTTAGGTGCCTACAGCCGTGGTCTTATGTTATATGCTTACCTCCAACATAAGTTCAAAATGCTTGCACATAACTTCAAAATGTGGACACAGAAATCGTTAATATTTATGTGCCTTCATTGTGATTGGGCAATTGAATTTGCGATATGAAGCTTGAAAGGTACTTGAAAAGTGTCGGTTGCACAGCCCCTGCTCTCTCTCGTTGCACGGAGTCGAGGGTTCAGTGCAATACTGGGCTGGGCCTCTCGCCTACACATGCTACTCCTGTAATTCCAGGCGTAGCCATTCGGACTCGCCAGTAAACTTAGTGAAACCGAGATGACTAATAGAGTCAACAATATATAGACAATTCAAAATGCGTGGGTACTTTCACGTTCACATTGTCGTACTGTTAACATCTGCGTGATTTGCAGTGATACAAAATTAGTTTTACAACTAAATCAGTACCCTTTTTTGCGGTTATCTTATTTTATTTTTGTGTTACTATTACAATTTCAAAGTTTTTCTATGCACTGAGCAAAAATATCAATATTTGAAAACCAAATATGTATATTGGGTGAAGTGAAGCTGAAGTGGCAGTGGGCTGGTCACATCTGTCGCAGAACCGATAGCCGCTGGAGCAGACGTGTTGTGGAATAGAGACCGCTACTTGGCAAACATAGTGTAGGACACCCTCCAGCTAGGTGGGGTGATGATATACGCAATGTGGCTGGCAGTAGTTGGATGTGAAGAGCTGAAGATCGAGCTCAGTGGCGTGCCATTGGAAAATCCTATGTCCAGCAGTGGACGAGAATAGGCTGATGATGATGATTATAATGATGATAATGAAACTTTTGTCACAAACTGTTGCACCTCCCCTTACCTTCTAGCTAGAAGATAAACTGCAACTAGGTACCCATGAGTTAATTTTGGCCCATCATTTACCAAAATATAAACATTTTAAATTGTGTGTGTGATGTGGATGGATTTGGAAATTGACAAACATTACAAAGCCTATTGGATCAATATATTTTTTATTTCATTCTATAATTAAAATTATTATAATATTTCTCATACTACTTATGTGTGATCTATGATTACACATTATTGTACCTGTATTTTTTTTATAAATTCTATCATATAACAGCTGCTTTTTAAGCTACAAGAACAATTTAAGACCTTTATTCAGCAATAATAAATTTTAATGTGACATTGGATACAAATCTTAATATAGATTTTGACTACTTTTATCTCCTTAAATAGGGAATAAATTCTATAGAATTTTGTATATGAATATTTCTATAGCATGTAATTATTATATGATCTCTGTTTTATCATAATACAGCACCTATAAATTATGGAAGGAATGCAGGTAGAAAGGCTCCATGTTTCTAAGATTAATCCTATAAAATGTTTAGGACCTAAAACTCAAAACATGTAAGTTTGCAAATTTACATTGCCATGAAGCTTTCCTCATTTCTTTGTGCATCGTAACAGAACAATGTCTGGACTTCTATAATTACTATGCTGCTGTTCATCTGGTATCTTCTCAACATAGTAAAAACTTGTTAGTTTCTCATAAAAAGTAATCCATAACTTTTTTTGGATCTCTGTATCTCTTATTTCCTGAGTAAGATATATCACTGGTTTCTGTGTAAAGGTATTTGTTAGCCTTTGTAATGTTTGAATAAGTGGCTCCACTGCCTGAAAAGATAACAGTAATTTGAAAAACACTAAACACAAAACTCTGTGAAAATAGGTAACTTTGTAATTAAAATTTTATAATTATTGTGGACTAATACTTCGGTCAAGTGGTTGCAAGTATAAGTGCTTATCAATAGCTTCTGGGTTTGATGCCTAGCTTGAGTACTATCGGGATTTCCTAACTTGAAATTCCTAGTATGTAGCAGCTCAGAAGCTGAATTTGTATTCACTATTGGGAGTGAGCTGCATTTCTCTATGTTCTCAAGATTTGAAAGCAGGATGTAATGTTTTTTCTCATCTGTTAAGGATATTTTTGACTATAGTCTAGCTGAGGCCTCAAATGTATAAGCACTTTATCAATATATGTGTAGTGTATTACAAGAAAAATGTTTAAGGGAATTAAATGAAATTAAAACTAATCTCCAACTTTACAATGTATAAATGTAGTTTATATGAAACTTGTAACCAAATTTAAAATGAATCGAAAAATGTGGTTAGTTAGATAACTTTAAGAAGGCACCCATGAAGTTTCATTTGTTAAGTTTGGTTTTCATGTATGATTTGTTTAGGATATAATTACTTCTTCATAGTAGACACAATCAGCTAAGACAACCATGTCAAAGTCTTGTTTGTGTATTTCAGAATTACTATCACCCCACACTAAAGACTCAGCTATTGCATATCCACCCATGCTTCCAATTTTAACTTTATTTTCTGCAATATTTAAGCGGAGTAAAGACAGAGCTTCAGGTAAATCTGTCATAGTCACTTGGGCCCTGGAAGTTTGTAAAATGTTAGTGAAACCTAAAAGCAGTTTTAGTAACACTAAATATTATTTTATAATATGTATGACAATATTTTCACACATTACTAACCCCAGTGTAGCAGCTGTAAGTCCAACAACTCCCAAGCCAGCACCCAATTCTAACACTTTCATTCCGCTCAAAAAATCTGGTTTATGATGGCACATGGTCTCCAAATATTTGGCTAAAACCAAAGAAGCATCCCACACAACGCAATTCACGTCTCCCTCTAACTTTTGATATATTTTCAAAGTTTTTAAACATACTTCGACGTCGATTTCCCTCGGAAACAAGTCGTTACTTTGCAAACTTGATCTTCGGTGAGACATTTGTGCGATATTGATCGAATTGTTATTCGACTGTTTAGTTTAATAGTTTTTCAAGTAACAGTGTCATTTAGCATACATACACTTTTTATGGGAACTTTAGATCAGATTATAAAAAAACATTCAAACTACGACCATGATTGATTGCAAGCAAATGCCTATACCTACTTCACTTCAGTAATACTCTATATACGAGTACCTAATGCCTATATAATGTGGTGAGTGGTCATATGTCTTGGTCTTTTTTTCCAACTTGGACGACAATGTCAGTCTGTCAGAAACAATAACAGTTTTATATTACACATTGACATTGACACTTCAATAATTTTAGAATAAAATAATAGATTTATTTACCCAGCACGTATGAAGTCCTCCATCCGATAAAACATAAGCTTTTTATATATATCAAATAATCTTTTAGGATCTAGTGGATGGTAACCGAACAAGCAATAAAAGTATAATTACTTTAGTATATAATTACATACATACGTATATAAAACATAAATTTGGGTGGTTAGAACAAATCAGCATTTCACATAACTAAAATAAAATAAAAATAATAAAAAAAATCTCTTATAAGCTTTCATAACAATGTCTTTGGATGGACGGACTGTCGTTCATACTCCGCAACGGATTTCGCCGCATGGGTATGAGTCTACGTGCCTCGAGGGTTCCCTTCTTACCCTGGCAGTCTCAGGGGTCCCCCCCACCATCTAGAAATCGTTGCTCCGCCCCTCTAGCCCCCGCAGAATATCTTTGGTTTTTTAGAGTCATTTACCTGCTTATTCATTAATATCAAATGAGTATAAATTAAAATTATCGAAACGCAGCGTTAAATATTTTCACCTATTATTAAAAAGGTTTTTTTTTTACAATAACATTATATCAATGTCTTGCGACATACTATTAAACGTATAATACGTAAGGCTCTCAATAACTCCTAAAATTTTGTTCATGTCAGAGTGATTATGTACTCGTTGGTTTAAATTATTTAACATGGCAAGACTTTAATCATATGACAGTCGGGCATTACGATTCGAGCGAAATGGGTGTAACAATGCCTATTTTTTGGTATATTCTTACTGTTTCGGTGATTGGTAAGTATTTTGCGGATATATATTGCTTAAAAGATTGTAAATACCTATTTACATTGAATTTAATTTGTTAAGGCATCCATGCGACTGGCGAATTCCGGGTCTTACATAGTCCGGAATCGTTAAAATTTTCGGGATCCAGTAAGACTTTGGAGAGTCTACTCAAAGAAATCTTCTCTGCATCACTTGGATTGTCCGTTGAAGAGGTAGTCCTTTTTTATTTAATTACTATATATATTTAACACCCTTGTACGAAAAACGTAATATCGTAATCCAAAGAAGACGTAATATCTATTTCTTAACGAATATGTAGTAATAAGTTATAATTGTTGTCCACCTCCGTGAAACTCAAATGAAATATATATTTGCAGAATTCTGAATGGAACGGACTATCAGTTGCTGATCCCTTCAATACTCCTGAGGCCGTGGTAGAAGTTTATGTTGACGGTGTATCTACCCTTGGCAATTCAGTGAGTGCAATTAGAATTTTTTATTTGTAGTTTCAATGATGTGTATAGCATCTTTGCTTATCCCAACTTGGTAATACTAGACATTGTATCATGTGTCCTTGAAATGTAATAAAAATTTACTATGTAAGTGTGAGTATCCGATAATTTCATTTTGAGTACCTTAGAACATCTTTATCATGTTTCTTCAGTGCAAATTGGCTAAGAGTTTAAGGTCAGTTATAATAACAGATATGGCAACACATCTAAAGCCACCCAATTACCTTGTATTTTCTGAAGCAGCAATTGCCCAAGTAAGTTCCTGTTGCTTACTGTATTTAAGTAAGTATTTTACATCTACAATTATGTTAAGGCTGAAGCCTTTTTATAATTGCTCCATTAACCCGGGAGCACTCGCGCTTTTCAAACTCACATGAGCACTCGCGTATAGAGCATTTTGCTCACATGTTATAAATAGCAAAAAAGTACATAAATCATGGTATATTTCTTTATATTACTACTTGCTAATAATAAAACAGTCGTGTAAAATCAAATCAATTATTTACTTTTAATATATATCATCCGTTATACCATAATATTTTAATTACAAGTTTAGGAATTAAATTGGCATTTCATAAGTGCACATTTGGAAGAAACTAAAAAAAAATTACTTCAGTAAAAAAAAAGTAAAGAGTGAAAAACTAAAATTAATCTTCATCAAATGCACAAGCTTTACATGTATCACACAAAGTAAAAGCATGTTCTGTACATTAAAAAAAATACATGTAATACATGACTTTTTTGTCTCGCGATTTTTACGCCTTGGACAGATTGCACAGATTCCATCAGGTTTCACAGCCTCTGAAACGCATTTTTCATTTATAAATCATTTGATAATTTGCTGAAGAGGATAAGAAAGGTTCTGCATGGTAGATCTTCGTTGTATGTGTGGTTGTGTTAAATTCAAGGCTAATTGTTATAAGTATTGTCTCCGAGAAACAATTGTATTTGTATTTTCTTTATAAATTATTTGGCTATTTATCCCAGCAATATTCAGGATAGGAAAGAAGTAATCTCAGCCGCCATCTGCAGGCTACTCGAGCCACTGAATATTCTTCTTTCAGTCTATCAACCACATCCACTCCTCTTTGTCATGTGCCATCTTTGTCCCACATTTCTTTCAAATTTAGATGGTTCTTTTTTTTATACCAGCCATATATAAAACACCAATAAATACCTGTATTTCTATTATATCAGTCTCTTTAGACTCTCTATGTCTAGAAAATCTATTCTGAATAGTTTGTATATGAATATTTGTAAATCTAACAATACTAGTCAACATTTCTTCACTCACGAAGAGAATAAAACAGTCTAAAATCTCTTTGGCTTCTTTGGTTACTGGTTTTACTCCTGGTCTATCAGTAACAATATTATGTGATCTAGTCCTCACATTCGTACGATACGGATTGTAGAACTATTTAGTTTGTTGATCTTTCGCTTTATAATAAAGTCTATTTTCAGGTTGTACAGATCTCGCTTTCATCATCTTCCGTTGATGACTGCTAAGTATCAGTGTGATGATCGCTGTACTCACTCTCTCCATCACTTTCAATAATATCGGCCATAAAAACTTCTTCTTCGATGTTTTCGGAATCATGTTATAGCCACGCCAAAATTTGTTGTTCTCTGCTATCCACCTGTAAAAATATTGTTATATTTATATGTACACTGTGTTATATTACGTATTTATATGTTAAAGTGTTTATTTAACAATTAACACTTTAAATTAGGTGTAATACGATTGCAAAGTAAAAGAACAACTAATAAAATAATACTTACGTTGTCACTCGCGCGATGAGCAAAATGCCGCGCGACGTGACTCGGCTGAACAAACCACCTGCATTACGCGACTGATGCACTCTTAGATGAAAAAAATGTTACACACGGGACGAGGGAAGTATAAAACTCAGCTATCGGGCAAACGACGTCCATAGTTAAATAAATGCAAAAATGGCACGAATTTGAAATTCACCGTGAGGGAAATGCTCATAGCGCGAGTGCTCGCGGGTTAATTCACATATAATTATGTACATTGATAGAATATGATCTGAAGTGCTTAAAAAATATCTTTTATATTACATAGTGGGATAGAAAGTGTTATTAAACCAAGTATTATGTATCTGGCAACATCAACAAATATTGAAAAACACAACAATTGCAGGTCCCAACTAAAGCTAAAATCTTCCCCCTGACTGTGGACGAGTATGAACCAGACACATATGATGCATTGAAACATAGAATAAAGCAGCGCTTCACAAATGGAGGCAACAAACTTGTCAATGTCAGATTATCTGAGCCCAATGATGTAAGTTTTTGTAATGGATAACACATTAGTTTCATGAATAGAATCATATGAAGTTTGGATTTCTTTTAATTGACATCTAGCTTTAGATAATATTATTTGAATAATATAAACCGGTGTTATTTATAGAAAATGTATGTGCTTTGTTGTTAAAAGAATCAGGAAGAATGTGGAGCAAAAAGGATATTCTAAGCACAGCCAGAATAAGAATAATCATATGGGTTGTGAACTACAATTTTTTAACTTCCCTGTTTAAAAATTAAAGGTTTCCCACTACAAAGGGGAAATTATTGTTTTCACTTTTCAGTGTCAATTTTGAAAATCGATTTCATCAGATCTTCGCTTTTTTGGTCTATATATTAGAGATTATATTTTTGAGTGATGTCTGACTATGTGTATGCATGTACATATATAAAGAAATTGTTTGTCTCAAAGTATCTCGAAAATGCATCTATTAATGGAAAACCCTGGCGTTTCATAGCGCGGCAGTTCATCGAGGCTTAGATCTGAATAGATTTTTTATTTAATCAGTCAAACCATTCCATTGATATAAAAAAAATAAAAATATATTTTTTTAGTTATTTTTTTTTAAATAGCTCCAATAATTTTTATTTAATGTTTTTATCAACAAATAAACACTTTTTGCATTTGGAAAACTGTGTCGAAAGCCGGTTTACCATATTAGGATTAGAATTGAACAAGACATGCCAAAGATACTGTGGGACAAGAATTTATTCTTACATATTTTAGTTTGATTGATGTTGTTAGCATAGAAGACGTTCTTGTGTTTAGAAAACTGCTTGAAGTAGCGGGAAGTTTTAAGAAAAGCTCGCAGGGTCAATTATTTTCTAACATTATTTTAAGTCCCCAAATATGTTGAGAAATAAAATGTATCCTGTAAATTATGACATTTAATATAATGTTAAATTTATATCATTCCAGTTTAACCAATACAATGATATATTTGGTGAGGTTGCTCTGCCAAAGGTTTCAAAGCAGTCTCTACAGCACCTCAAATATTCAGTGGAAGAGGATTATCAGTTCCTCAATGAATTGGAAGCTCTGAAATTTGTAATTTCCAAGGTAAGTTTTAACTTCATATGAAATGAAACAAAATCTGCTGCTGTATTTTGAAGATGTGATTTTTGAATTTTCTCCACATCATAAAAATTATCCTACTGAATCATTTATGATCACAGGAGTAAATTAGTACCTAGATCTGTCTAGCGTCTGTAGCTGGTTTCAATTTTAACTTAGATTTAGTTCTAACTTTTTATTGTTTTGTCTATTCAGCATATTGAGATCAAAAACATCCATAAGTTGCTGTGTGTAACATGTTTATATTTTATTTAAGTACAAATAACCTGTTTAATTTTGTTATCTTTTCACAGATCCAAAACGGAGCAGTCTCTGCTGATAATGTTGTTGATTTCTACAACTTCAGATTTCGATCTCTACATGCTTTATCAGACTACCATGGCCCTAATTCCCTTCCATCTAAAGAAGCTAAAAAACTACTAGGTATATTTTTTGTTTTATACAAAATAAACATTAAAAAATAATGTGTGGGTAAAAAATTACGACTCCTTAATCAAATAAATCAAGTTAGTCTTTATAAGGCAATAACAAATAACACTGATAAATTTATTATGAATTATTCTATTGAATTTGTTCCTCACTAATCTTTGTTTTTAGCTGATGCACTTCAAGAATTGACTGATGCATTCGTGAAAGCGTACGATGGTTCAGTGCTGGTGACGGCTGTGGCCACTGATGTCGCTCACACCCGCCGCGCCGTCCGCTCCGTGCCCAACGAACGGCAAGGCCGTCAAGATGTGAGTTTATTTTTAAATAATCCAATACGTTAGCGTATAGCCGTCTTCGTACCTGATAGATTCCCATATGCCTTTTAAAATGGAGGAAACATGCCTAGGACTATGTTTCATTTTTTTCACATGTATAATGTGTGAAAGTATTCTTAAGCTCTTTGTATCCTATTACCGAAGTGTTACACTGATGAAGTGACCATAAAATTTGGAGTACTCACATATATCGTTCATACTATCAACTAATGTTTTTTATTAAAAATAGAATAAACCACTACCCTAAATTAGTCCTTTTTAAAACCAATATCCTAACTGGCCAATCTACAATAAGAATACTAATATTATACAATATATATACCCAGGACTCTTTCCCATTAACTTTTACATATACTGTTGGTATTATGATAATGTTTAAGTTTATGTAATCTTAAGGTATAACCTCTTATTGAAGGACGCACCACCCCCAGAAGATCAGCCAGCTGCACCAACTGAGTCAGCCCCCGCTGACACTAATGTTAGAGGATTTTAATATACAATAATGTGTTGCATATTTATATACTTGTACTATATCAGTAAGATACTAATGTCACAGATATTATGTTAATTATCATTGATACAATCATGTGCAATTTCATATTGACATTTACTTTTAGATTTTAGACGTGTTTCATATATAAATATAACTGTAAATGGATCCAACAGAAAGGTTGATTACGAAATAGTAATATTTCACAGTTAATGTATCGTTAAATTGGTAGTAATGTCCTTCATGTACGGAATATTTTTATAGCGTACTGGATATTATGTAGTCTTTGATTTGTAAATTGTATATTTTATATTATATCTTCACTTGCTACTTGTTCGACAGTACTACGGTTTAAGCGCGACCATAGTATATCACGCATAAATAAACTTGGCACTTGTCAGGAATGCATTTCTCGTCCCGTCATTGCCTACCAATACCTATAGACCAAGATTCCAGAGCCGTAAGACACAAGTTATTTTCTAAAGCATATAACTTGCTCTTCTCAGTAGTCTCTTGTGTATTTTTTAATACCTGAATGTTTGTGGAACTTGCCCGGTGACACCTGCGCAGCTACCAGGTGAGAAAGGTAACTAAAATCAGAGTTACATATGTTAAATTCTTATGACTGATTTTTATATATGTTTTGTAGAATGCTACTCTGAAGTCATATAAAAAAAATCAGACGCCTTCCATGGGCCAAAACTTTATCAGACGCTTTAAAGAAAAATAAATGAACTTAATTTATTTTTAAACGTCTGATTTTTCTGTATGTTATTAAGATAACTATTACAATGTCACCTGGTAGCTGCGCAGGTGTCACCGGGCAAGCTCCACAAACATTCAGGTATTAAAAAATACACAAGAGACTACTGAGAACCGATGGTTATATGCTTTAGAAAATAACTTATGTCTTACGGCTCTGGGATCTTGGTCTACTATATTATAACTAGTAACTAAGCTATGTATATGCGCGGATGAGATGTTTTCGTAGTAAAATAAATTATGAATGACACAATTAAAAAGCGTTTTATGCAGTTAGTATGTCAATTTACATCATGTCATCCAAGTGCCTAGTTAACTTCTGCGAGTTATGTCTTCGTTGCGAGTAACGAACGTAATATTATGTTATTAAAAAATTCTCATTACGTAATTAAAAATGTCTCACTGTTTTTCAACAGCGTTATATTAACCATTAAATACTATATATAATATATGTAATTTGTTTTTTCAGTCCCACGAAGATGACTCGTACACTGCCGATTACGCCGCCATTTTCAACATTATGTTGTGGTTCGGAGTGGTGTTCACTTTCGCTTTAGTCTCTATTGTCTATGCTATAATGGACATGGATCCTGGCAGAGACTCCATTATTTATCGTATGACCAGCACTAGGATGAAGAAGGATAATTAAATATCCCTAGTGTATGGGACATTTTCGTCTTGATGTTAGTGTGCAATCTGCTGAAATATACTATCCTCGCTTTATTCCACATTTTTCTTAGATTATTTTAACATTTTTCTGTAAATAAGCGAGATTGTCCTTTAATACGGTACATATGTAGAATATATTATTTATTAATTACAGTTAATAAATTTGAAAAAGTTTTGTTGGTTATATTATTTTTTGAAGTGTTGTTGATATCTAAGTTTATTATAATAAACATCGCTGATTTTCCAACGTTATAGTATTATAATAATAGGTAATTTGAGTGTTTCGAAGATTTAGGGTGTAGTAAACATTGATAAGCAATTTGAAATGAAACAAATTTAATGAGTAAACATTTATTAATTGTTTAAGCACCATTAAATACAATGTACATTTATTTAATATTAAATATTAATATGAAATCAATAGGATTTGAGAGCGCATACACATGTGGCTTTACCAATAGCGGCACAAAACATTTGAATTGATATAATATAAAAAAAAAATATTAGCTAATTTAGCGATTTAGTAACACGAAATCAATATTCATTACTAAATGTTTCCAATATCTATGAATATCTGTTACATCTACATAATGGAGACCAAAATTAAATTGTAGAAAAGTATTTAACTTCCTGTAATTCTATCGTTAAATTATTAAAGTGTTCAAAACTATTTGCATTGTTTTTCTTGGCTTATTCTAAATAACAATTTTAATATTAAAACATTTTAATATTTAGTCATGCTTAATGATACGTTAATTATAAGGCAAATTTATTTTGTAAATTGTATCAAAATTATTGTTTTTTGTATTAGGACCTGCACAGATAAGGCACAATTTTCGACGGACTTTTTATTCTGCGAAAAAATTATAACTACAGTGCGCAACACACAAGAGACTAAAAATAATGGCCACATAGTCAATGGAAATCTTACTAACCTCCCTAATATTACATAAAGTTCTATCAGGAAATTAGGAAGTGTACATTTCAACAGAATTTTTATCCATCTGTTGAGGGTTTCTGTCCATAGACAATGAGTTGTCTGTGCAGGCCCTTAATAGTATTTTAGGAAATGCTTTAACATTAATATAACTTTAAAGGACCTATTTATTATATGCATATACTTTTGCACCTTGTGTATAATTATGGTTTTATAACACTTATGACATCTACAAACTAAATAAAGGCCTGTGTACTTAGTAATACATTAATGAGACTCGATAAAGCAACTAAGATTTTAAACTTAACTTTTACACAACTTATTAATGGCAGTAATAGTGTTATAAACTATACACATGTATTATAGAATTAATAAAAAATATCAGTTGCTATTAATATAATTGACACAATATAAGGCACTTTGAAAGACTTAAGATTGTATGGGAAGAACCATTCAAAAACTGAAACAATTTTATTGCCATTTTAAGTTTAACACATGTTAAGGCTTTAGAACAAATAGCTGAACTAGTTTACGGATCAACCTTAAGACTGCCTGGCTATTTTTTCGATTCAACGAAGCGTATACTTGACAATGACGTATTTCTGAATGAATTGACACAGCACATTCCAAATTTATCTTCAGTTCCTAGAAAACAACCCAGGGAAAGAGAAATCTTGGTACATCCAGCTTTGAAAAATTGTGACTATGTTTTTGTTCCTTGCGATTATGTCACAAAACCCCTAACACCGCCATATACGGGACTGTTCAAAGTAATTGAACACGGCGAAAAATATTTTAAAGTTATGATTTGCGACATATAAAAACATTCTCAATAGATCGCTTAAAACTAGTATTTACAGTCCATAATGACACTGAAATAAGACCCGCTCAGCCAAATAAGTTACAGGCATGCTTAACAAAATCAACGTCTAATATTCACAACGAAAAAGGTAATGAGGAGAACAACAATGATGAGAATACGATACGAGCGACTAATAAAGAAAACAATATGATTCATGAATCCATAGAATTCGTCAATACAATTAGAGACTTCATCATCGAACCATCTCACTCGCAATATGGGGAAAACACAAAGTCGTGAGCAAGTCTTCATCACCCAAAATGGAGCTGAAAACAAGGCCGAATCCAGCATGTTCCACGACATAACGCACAGCAATCGGGACCTGTTGATAATAATCATCACAGGTACATTGGTCATTGGATTTTGTTTCTTCACTGCAAAAAGCTGTAAAACCAAATACACCGAGTTCTTCAGGCGAGACCTTCAAGGAACCCGAGCCAGCCACAGAGCTAGACACACACCAGCTGTACCAGCGTATTCTGTCGCCTAACATCGGCACAAGCTGTAAATGCTAGTGAAGTGATCAAGTGGGGTGATAAAAATTTAATTTATTTTAATTAGTATTTCATAGTATGATCGTATACCTGCTCGTATAATTTTGTCTGTGTAATATGTATCGTTCTGCCTTTATTGAATATTTTTCTTTGTTTGTTGTCATATTTTTCTTTTGTTTTTTTTAAAGAAGGGGGAGTGGCGGGCCCTCTGCCCGGCCGCGCGAGTGCAGCGAGTGAGAGCAGTAAGGTAGCGCGCCGCTACTAATTATATTTTGAAAACTAAACGAAATCCTTTTTTACTCTTTCTTATTACCATTTTAAGCCTCTAGTTTTATAACGAAAAACCGTTCAGTAATTAAATTTTAAAATGGGTAAAATATCTTAAATAAATATTAATATTGCAACCTTCTCTGCCTCCAACCTGTTTCTTAGTGGATCACATATTAACCCAGCTCCACCAAATGGTTGTTGGCTGGGAACGCTGGTTGGTGAAGGTGATAAATATCAACGTCCAACGCTGGACACAGTTTCAAGTTCAGTTCAACACAGTTCCGTACAGTTCATTGCACACGAAATCAGTAAAAAAATTATGTCCTTTAAATTATAATTGGGTGCTTGTATAAGACAGCGAAATCCAAACCCCTCTACAAAGATAAACAGTAAATTTGTCATTTTTTTTGAGTTACTATGATATGTTTAGAAAACATTAAAAGATTCATTTCTATTCGAACAACAAAGACTTCAAAATAAAAAAACCTAGAAGCTATTTGATTGTTGGTTTTTTTAATAAGTATTTAACCCGTTATAATAAAATTAATTGAAAAACAAAACAAAAAAATGAATCTCAGTCAATGAAAAATGTAGGTATTATTAATATTTATCGTATCCAACTCGTAACTAAGTTTACGTTGTAAATCGTAACAAAATTTTATATTCGATAATAAATGTACACACTGTTAGCGTGTGTACAGTAAATAAATACATTAAATACAATATTACATACATTATACGTCCATATTAGTTTTATTAATTCATTCGAATATTTAAGTAACATTACTAGTTGGTTAGTTTAAGTCAACCGAGTATTAGTCGATTATTTCAAAATGTCAATGTGGATGTCAAAGGAGAAAAATGGTCGGCGGGCTTGCTAAGACGACAAGCAATAAAAATCGAGGGCATAGAAGCGATATTGAGGTTGGACTTAAAGTATAAGAAAGAGTAAAGTGATTGTGGAGATATTGAGTTGTTGAGTTGTGAGTGGAAAAAGTAAGTAAAAGTATCCTACTGTTTAAAGGTAATTGATTGTGGCTAACAATAGCAGTGTGGGAAATGTCAAATTAATGTTTATTTGAGTAAAATACTTGTTTCTTTAATTCTTTATGCAAAACCCTTACTTCTGGACTAATAGCTAATAACACATACCGGCATTATCTTTCATTTTTTTCAATTGGTTATGAATAGTAGCGCGTTCCAATAAACCTAACTCCTCTGGATGCATTTATTTCAGGTGGTTTTTCAAAGAGGTAGTCGTACGTACCTTTCGCGAGTACCATTTATTAGATATTTTACACTCAGACTTCTCCAGATCACTTTTGTATAGTACAAAATGAGTCCAGATACTGCCTTTGTTGGTGGCGACATTTTTAATCACTTTTTCATTCAATATTTACATTGACACATTAATTAACCACATAAACAACTAACGTAAACACAGTTAACAAAAACTAATTGCTTTACAATGGAGTCACATCGATAACTAAAACGAAACTAACAAAACCTGTGCGAACTTGTCACAATAAAATTACAAGTGGGCGTTTTTCTGTTGGTCAATTAGCGGACATGTGCCATTCTCGCCCCGCCTACACAGCATCGAGCACCGCAAAGTCTGGCCCTTCGAGCAATCGTCGGGGCGGGCCGCTATGTTAGGAACGACGTGTTGGAGTGCGACTTAAAAGTAGAGCCCCTGGA
>DWEC01000457.1:0-17086 GCA_018245735.1 Microceris miodesmiata
CCGTAATCGGCGCCACTCCTTCCGGTCCTGGGCTGCCCGAGTAAACAGTAGCTTTGTCGTTATCTATACTTAACTATCTGTAGATTTAATGGATAATTTATGTATTCTGTAATTTTTTAATTATGTTTGACTGTCAGCTAGTGTCAAGTTGTCATAGCGACATATTTATTGAATGTACCGAAACATAACCAAAAAAGTTGGTTTTCTTTCTAAATATTAGATGTATTTTCATTGATATAGAAAAATCAAAATAGCCTAAGGATATTTTGTAGTTGAATATTTTCAGAAAACTTATATTAATACGATTTATAATTAATTGATTGGAAATGAAATTAATTGGAATCGTTGGGGGAGTTTGGGACTAGACAGCAAGTAATAATATAATATTATTTCTCTTGATTTAATATAAAGTGTAAAAAAAGGAACCACAATGGAGGAACCGAATAAATTTCAGCAAATGCAAGATGAAATGTCCAGGTAAGTGTCCTTAGGACTAGAGAATTTAAGGTAGACAAAAACTTGGGGAACTGCAGATGTTAATGTGGATACTGTTAGCCCAGTGATTAAGGTCATATAGAAATAAAATGCTTTTGTGTGTACAACACACTACAATGTTTCTAATAGCACCAGGTCAGGGACCAGTAATGAGTTTCGCTACAGCAGTATGAGTGGAAAATGTGGTATCACATTAGTTATTTAAGTAATATAACAATAAACAAGTCAATTAAACTATAATGACTTTTAAACAATGAACTACCAAATTTATTAAATGTATTAAACACTCTACCAAGATTGACATTATTATGGTCAGTGGATACTGAATATTCATTGTCTTTTGTACTAGTATGTATCAGGCAAAAATTAATTCTTTTGGATAGCAGTATGTTTGTTGCTAATCTGATAGAGTTTATATATTCTGTTTTGGGATTGACGTGGACTATACAGGATATAATTAATCAGTTCTGTTTATGAATTAAAGCTAGTAATGAACTTGTTTAAGGCTTTGGTTTCATGTACTCAATTGGTATTATTTAAATTCATCATCATCATTATCATAATCATCATTAACATCATTTTCATTATCATTATCATTGTCAATCCTTTTCATCATTCCACTTTTCAAAATAAAAACAAAGCTATATCAATCATTATCATTTTTTCAGGTTTGAAGCTGAGATATCTGGTGCTGACGTGTCAGCAGTTGCATCTGTGGCAGTTCGGCCTGTTATAGGTGCTGCAACTTTTGGATCAGTCCAGCAGCAGCTGGAACGGGTCCCTCCACCCCCTCCACCACCAGCATTGCTACAACCATTTGATTCAACAATGCTGAGTGCCAGGATGATGTTTCCAGCTGTGCCACCACCACCCCCACCACCTTCGATGATGATTCCAGCATCTGTATGTTGAGTGGATAATTTAAGTGTTCCCTGTTTTTGTAACCCAGTATATGGCAATAGGTTCATCCCCTGTTCCTTGTGAGAATATAATTATATTGTAATTCATGAATCGTGGAAATGTACTGCAGTCCTCTGCTTACCTGTTTGGAGACTACAGGTGTGATGGTTACATTCGCTGTTTGTTATATTCATTTATAAATTTTTTACTCCAATATGTATTTGTACACCAGTAAAAAACTTATATATGTGCACACAAGAATCTGACTGCTAGGTATGAAAGGTTGATTTTTTGTTGTCAATGCGATTTCTTCCAGACAACTTTCAAGTAGAAGATATGAAAATTCTTAGAAAAGTTCACTCCTGTGATTCACCAGTTATGCTCTGTGATGTCTAATATGTAGACACAATTTTTCTAAAGACTAAACACTAGACAACAAAGATTCTACACAGTTCTTCTTTAGTCAACATAAATGATAAAGATTATACATTTATTCAATCAGGTACAGAGGCTACGGCCGCCTGGTGCATCAGAAGTATTTCCTCCACCAATGTCATTTCTTCGGCCAGGATTACCTGGCCCACAGTTGATACCACCACCACCGCCAAAACCTCAACCTATAGTGCTATCTGCCGCCCCTAAGCTTTACAAGCAGCCTAAGGACGATGAAGGTAAAAAAGAGAAGCATGAAAGCAGAAAACGAGTAAGTTGACACATGTAAAATATGCTATTATTATGTATTTATCAAGGTCATCATACATGTTTTGAATTGTGAGTACATATAAAAAATTTTTTGTTCTGAGTACTCAGAGACCTTAGAGATGTTATGACTTAAAGTTATTAATATGACATGATAACCCTGAAGTGCTGTCATTGCCAATTTAAATTCGAAACACTTAACATACAGCATAATTGGGCTTTTAAGGAAATCGGCAACCCGTTTTCATCTTGACACAATCATAATTGCACTTGAGCTTCAACTATAGTTACTTGTCTCATCATTATCAGTATCATCATCAGTCTGTCTCAGTCATCTTGGACATAGGTCTCCCCTAAGATATTTCAGACCCATAATATAACTTACCGACACAAATAGTACTATCAGGTTCTAGTCTAAAAATAATACTGATTATTAGTGGAAAATAAGGTTCATGTTTACTACTGTGAGTTAATTAAACAACACCTTTGCGAAATTTCGTTCCCAGAAACGAGAGCGTCCGCCCTCGCCACCCAAGCCGGAAGTAACGCCGCCGTCCCCGCCGCCCGCGCCGCCGCCCCCTGTCATATCCCTCCCCGAGGCCGTCCCAACTAAACCCAAGAAGGAGAAAAAGCACAGAAAGGTAGGTAACTCAACCAGTTTAGTAAATATCAAATGATCAATATTATAGTTTCACATCAAATTCCTTAGTGGACAGACAGTGAGCACAGAGTGGCAACTATTTCTACCATTATTTGGCAAGTTTTAATAATATCTGCACCCATGGAGGCTTGGATTTACTATAATTTTTAGGCTTGGATTTTCTATAATTTGTTGACCAAAATATGCTCCAAGATCCTATCTGTTGTCCTAGTTGTGGAGTCAAGTAAGAACTCTAGTTCCTACTTCAACTACTGTGAAGTATAGAATAATAATTTTAGACCCTTTTATATATTTATAGAATTTATATTTATAGAATTTATATTTATAGAATTTATATTCCGCTGTTGGAATATGGGTGTTCTCTAAGAGAAGGTTAAGGACGTAGTATAAGTATAGGCTAACTAACTGCAATTAAACTTTAGCTTAAATTGTTCTGTGTGAGCAGGTGGTTCGCACAGCAGGCGGCCAAGTGTGGGAGGACGTGACATTGCTGGACTGGCCCGACGACGACTTCCGCATGTTCTGCGGCGACCTGGGCAATGACGTCACTGACGAGCTGCTTGTGAGACACCCCCTTTACCGTAACCTTTTTATCAGTACATTGAATTAAAGTGATTTCTTTTTCTTTTTTTTTTGTACGAACTTTTTGTACGAATTTTTCTTTTTTGTAACCTAGTTGGTATTGTCTATAGTATTTTTGACTATCTGCGTCTTGATGTACGTCATCACAAAAGTAGATTTTGCGCTCGTAGTACCAGCAGAGGTTTCTAATTGTTTGTTACAATGACGATGTCATTTATTAACCGCCTGGAAATGCAACTGTTGCTATATTTGTATCGAGAATCATGGCTATTTTGTTTTTCATTTATAACCTAAAACCGTAAACCTATCCCCATTCCAGGTACGAACCTTCAGTAAATATACCTCATTCCAAAGAGCGAAGGTGATAAGAGATAAGCGGACGAACAAAAGCAAGGGGTTCGGCTTCGTCAGCTTCAAGGATCCGGGCGATTTCATTAAGGCAATGAAGGAAATGGATGGTAAGACGGTCTCTTTTATATCACCGATGAAACGAATGGATCGCCAAGAGTTATAAAGAATTGAAGTCAGGAAGCGAGACTTCTTAAAACACTTCGCTACAGAATTGATTTAACAAATTTTCCCTAAATTTGGAGCAGTGATGGTAATGGTAACATGAAATTCATCTAACTAAGGAATTGATGTACCAAATTTTCACAAACTTAGGTTAACCAATGACGGTCACATTAAAAACACTAATCGAATGACATCATCAGTTCATACAGAAGGGACTGTTAATGATGTTCAAAAACACCTCCAACGAGTTTTGAACCCTTGGATGGTCGCTGAGTACAGTATTATATAGTGGGGCAATGTTAAGTAGGAGAGCTCGTATTAGGATCGTAATATATAACATGTTAGTAGAGAGTGTGTATGGCATAATGCGAAAATTATCAAAACTAGTTTTAATATTTACTTATTTAACATTAAATTGGTCATAGTTTTGACGATAACTCCCTGACACTTGTTTTGATTGCAGGTCGCTATGTAGGCAGTAGACCTATTAAACTGAGAAAAAGTACATGGAGAAACCGATCATTAGACGTGGTGAGAAAGAAAGAGAAGGAAAAAGCCGCTCTCCTATCTCAGCTGATGGCCGCCAGTAAAAGCTGACACCAATAAACTTTTTATAATGTAACATCAGTAAACACATGCAAACCATTTGATGGGTGTATACAACATCAAGTAGGTCTAAGGGTCCTTTCAAATAGGTTTAGAAAGCAGAGAACTTTAAAACATTTCAAGAAAGTCTATTCTTAAATTTAAAGTGTTTTATATTAAGTGTGCTCAAGTATTGTTACAGAATAATTGCATAATAATTAAAATAGACTTGATTGAAATGTCTTAACCGTTAGTGTTACACAGCGCGAGAGCCCTTCGATGCATAGTACTGAAAATTGCGATACAGCGCTAACACGCCGCGACTTCACTTAATATTATGGTCTTGAGTTCGGGAACGTAAATTAATTCGTATTATTGCAATTGAAATTCGTATTTTTGCAATTAAAGTTTGTCTTTATACATATAAAAAATATTTTAGCATCACATATCTAATTCTTCCAAGTTTTTGAATTATTAATTATGTATTGGTGATTGATCCACTATTTTATTTTTACACATATTTGAATAAAATATTCAGCACTCAATCGGTTAGTCTTCTTTTAAATACAATCATGTCTATTTGAAAGGACCCTAATAGGCTACCATGGTGTATTGTGGCCTATAAACATCTGTGTTCAATCTTTGATGAGACTGTAAATAGTACTCAGTAGTAACTAAGTCTGTTCATAGTAATGAATTCCTATTCAATTTTGACAACTGACTGACTAGCACATGCAGAGTACCTATATGTACATTTCTATGTAACTTTCAATCTGATAACCATTGGTCATAGATGAGTTAATTGACCTAGTCAGTATTTTAATCCATTATATGACATCAAAAGCTGGTCTCTGAGTTGTAGTTAATATTTGACATTATATTGAAATAAACATTTTTTACCCCATAAGTATTGTTTTAAATTCGTTATCGTTTTCTGTCTTTAGTATGCTTAAGTACAGGACACATGTCCGCCATGACTCACGCACATACAATATCGTCTGGTTCACTCACTAAAACACCTGCGATGCTCAGGTAGTCGATTGCTCAACTGAATGTACACATAACTACAGTGTTTGTGTGGCACGGACTTTATGTTGATTACATGAACCAATAGAAACAAAGTCAAAATTTTTGGTATTTGTTTGTTAAAAAAACAGAGTATATTAGAATAAACTTTTTAGAATACATCATTAGAATAAAGGCTGATTGTCAGATTATGTAAGTAGAATTTGTAGTCACAATTAAATTTAAACAATACAATAGATTTGTAACACATTATTTGTTATTATTTAATTACATTTTGATCACAAAGTACAAGTTAAAATACCTGTACTCCTGTCCATCAATAAGCAGCTTGGTTCTAATATTAATGGTATCCTTAAAAAATACTATATAGTCGCAGATACTGTTTTTTAAAGACGGCTATGTCTATAGCCATTTTAAAATCAAGTTTCTTCAGCTCCCAGATTATACAATCGTCCAAGACAGCATTAAATCTGTTTAGTGCAAGTTTGCTACAATTCAATTTGAATAACTTTTTGTAATCCATAATTTTTGTGTTACGCTTTATTAAAAAAAAAACTATATGTCAAAGATTAAATTATAATTAAAATTATTGAGTGTTTTTTTAAAAGCTATTTAAGATCTAATTATTTAATATTAGTCATTCAATTATGTATTTGGTCTGGCAATTCTCACTATTATTAAATATTCATGTCTAACATACAAAGTAGATGTGTCCGATAGACACATGCCTAGAAAAAGTCATATTCATTCTGCCTGGATAATCGCCACATTTATGTTTCTTGGAGATGGAATTAATAATTTTCCTTAATGTCAGGGTGAAGTAAAACAACAGCAATAATAAAAATAATTTAATGACCACTGTTCTTTGGCTCAAAATCTATCGCAGCGTTCTAGATTATTCTATGTAATCTATATAAATAATTTACAGCTAAAACTTATGAACTAAATATAATTATGTAAATAAAATGTTATCAATTTACCAATATTAAAAAAGTATGTCTATACATTTGTTTACTTTGGACACCGTTAGTTTATATAACATAGGTATTTTATAAATTGGAAATTCATATTTATAAAACGTAGTCTTACCAGTAAACATCGAACACAATAATATTATGTGCCACATAATATGTGGTTCCATACTGTCGATGAGTTTTGCGTAACTTCACGCTTGTAATTCTCTAAGAGGTAAGCCGAAGAGGGTAGGACACCGCCATGATTCATTAGATTCGTTCTATGTCTCATCATGGATTAGTACTATGATATTTTGATCGTAACTAAATAAGTAACTGATCGTAACTTAACAAAATACCTATCGCATTTCCATTTTTATTAACACCAGTAATGAAGCATTTAATACAAAACCTTATTTTCTTCACATACAAAAAATACTGTTTGACTTATTGCCATAGTTATATTTCTAGATTTCTACATTTGCTGATAATAGACAAAACAATCTACAAAATAACTTTTAGGGTATGCGGTCTTTTCGTGTACTGCCAAGAATTTTTAAAAATTATCGTCTTGTAAGTTATAATTGTAATCGATGTCTGTGGTATTGTTGAGTGCACCGTTGGGCTTGGGGCGGCGGGCGCGCAAGCGGGCACCGGGGCGCGGGCGCGGGCGGGGGCGGGGCCGCGCGGCCGTGGCCGCCGTGCTCGCCGCCGCCGCGTACTGCTCGTCGAGGCAGCAGCGCGGGTCGCCGTCCGCCAGTCCCGTAGTCGACGGACAGAACGGCGTCGCGAAGTCCTCTATGCAGAACGCGCCGGACGCTCTGTGTAAAAAGTTTAACTTTGGCAATATACGTGCTTAGATATTTTTTTTGTATATGCCTCGTGTACCGTTATTTCCGTACTGATTACGTAGCGTAGTTTGCTATAAGTAAAATGACTTAAGTGCTTAAAACCCTAACTCTATATACCTACATATACTGTAAATAAATAGGCATTTATAAATTCTCATTTATATTAATAACACATACTTAGTTATATAGTTTTATATATGTTATAGTATAAGGATTTGGCTGCTGTTCTCAGCACAATGCGTAAACTGTTAAAGGAACAGATAAGTTGTTTGTAGTGATGTGGTCATAGTAAAGTGGTGCACTGACGTCATGGGGGCGGGCTGGCCCAGCGGCACGGGCAGCGCGGCGGCGCGCGCGGGCGGCACGCGCACGGAGCAGCGCCGCCCGCACGGCGCCGCCGCGCGCGCCCGGAACAGGCTCTCCGCTTGGTAGCAGATCGACCACACGTGGCTGCATAACGCTTCATCTACAAACATATACATATATTATCTTAAATATGACATTGTCCTATTTTTTGATTTGTTAGGGATTTCATCTGGGTGGAGTAACGATATACGCAAGGTTGCTGACTGTGATTGTAAGACCTCAAGTTCGAATATAATGGTGAACTATGGGTTAATTATGATAATGATGGCGATGATGATGAGTCTTGATTTTATAACTGTAATCTTACAAATGTACGTATAGCAATACACACTAATAGTCCAGTAGTTATCATAATGGGGCTGTAATTCGGTAATCTGTTTTAAAAGATGTCAATCTGAGAAGATCAATAGCTATTTACGAAGTTTATTATTTATGTCTCATTAACTTATTTTCTCTGTGTCGTAATCACTAAAAGAATAATAATATGTAGAACGTACTTGGAGTATCCTCGCAGTAGGGCTGACTGCGGCCGCCGTTGAGGCAGAAGTCAGCGTGGCCCAGGCGGGCCGCCTCGCCGTACCTGCCCGCGTTCGTGTGCAGCACGTGCACCGCACGCGCGTCCCCCGGGTCCAGCCGGAGTGCCGGCGCTGTGCGGATCAGGGGGCGAGCTGGGTCCAGACCTGGGGAACAGATAATACCAGATAGAAATCATCATCACCATCATTATCATTTATCATCATCAAGTCAGATTCTTCGGTTCCAATTAACATACGTCTTTCCCAAGGTGTGCGTCAACACTCGGTCCTTCGCAAATCTCCTCCAGCCAGACAAATATTGAAAAAATTGTAAATATTAAACTACACATATTAATAAATAAAAATAGTATATCTGTCTACCCGCACTTCGTCAGCTTGGCAATCTATTGTACTAATTTTACTCATACTGAGAAGAACCTTACCAAATAGTGGAGTGATCAGAGATGATGATAGATAGCGTAGGTACATAAACAAACACTTTAAGCATAATGATATCATAGGTCAAGACACATTCAGCTGATTGCTTCCAAATTAACCGGATATCATTATATAGCAATCAGTTGGAAAATATAAATATGTATGTGAAGTTATAGTTACATACTTACATACATAATTCAACGGTCGAACACAAGACAATTTGCCGTGCTCATAATACATCGATATCTGTGGTGAGTGACAATCGAACAAACAAATACTGGGGCTATCAAGATCACCAACCACTGGACCAATAGCCGATAAATTACCGATTTACATTAAGAAGAGTGAAGTATTTTAGTTGTTTAGTTTTATTTGTTTTCTTTTATATTATGAAACATCGCACCAATAATCCTATTCAGTCTAAACGTGAGGTAGTTGGACATGATGCCGCATAGATGCGCTCCGAGCGAGTGTCCAACGCAGATGAGGCGGTCGGGACGTAGCCCCGCTTGGCGCAGCGTGGCCAGCGCCTCCGCCACGCAGCGCGCCACGGGCCTCAAGTTGTGGACCGCGGCGACGTAGCACGGCGGCTGGCTCAGTCTGCCCCAGTCCAGCATGAACACGTTGTAGCCTCCACGACGGAGATACGCTATCAATGAAAGTTAGATATTGAAATAATATAGATAGATAACTATCGAATTAACTACACATTGAAAAAATTTACATAGATAACAATTGAATTAACTATACTTTGAAGATATATGGCGACCGGCTGATTGCGGTATAGCGCAGCCTAAATAGGCACGGTTAAATGCTAGGGAGCAGCGTCGGCTACCCGGCTCCAACCCGCATGCCCAGCATGGAGATTACTGCCATAAATCCCTTTTAGGGGAGGCCTATGTCCAGTAGTGGACTGAATGGATTGAATAACTACACATTGAAGAAATATAGCTGGATAACTAGTGAATTGACTACACACTGAAAAAATATCTATAACGGTTATTGTTTACAATGCATGAGAAGTATGTATTACAATACAGACAATAGAAACGTAATGTACCTACGTTTTTAAAAATAACTGAATATTGCTCTTACATCATGACGCCAGACATCCAAAGAGCATCGACTTCCAAATATCTCTAGGCTAACAGACCTGACGTGATTCTTCTACATCCATCATTTTCTGTGTCACGTTTATAAACACGCAATCCAGTTTTAATTCCAGCACTTGTGAGTTTCACACAAATATTTGTTCTGGATGGTAATCCAACTCACCCAACATGCCAATCAAATCAATCAAAATGAAGCCGTCCATTAACACGTCTCCAAAACCAAATTAAATCCATACTTTTGTAACCTAATCATCGTTCTTCTAATCTCATAGCACGTAATTTGCCATTTGTGTAGTGGTGTAGTAGGTACTTTAGGGAACGAGACGAAATATAAAGACAAATAGTTATAAAAATCACAACTCGGAACATGGAATAAAACGACATTTCTGATGGTACTGTATCAAAATGGTAATTATAATATTCGCACCTTCAATAGATTAGGTACTTTGTTGATTCTTCGATAATTATTGAATAATTCTAATTATAACTTGGAAAATAGCTTACAAGAATTATTGTCTATTGTCTCCTGTAATTTTCACCAAAGAAACAATCGCTAGATATATGTGTAATTTTTGTTCTAATTCATAAGTATTGTGACGGCCAGCAACGAGTGAAATGAATTGAAACCGCAACAAAACCATTAACTGCATTATCAGAGAAAGTCGTGGGAAATGCATATTGTTCATCGTAAAACCAACAGTTTACGTTCAAAGGATCGCTTTCTCTCTCAACTACATGTAAGTTTGTTATCTGATATTATGCCGTGCAGTTTAAGTAATCCAACTGTCAAGACTCGATTCCTAAATGGATATACATGTAATTTTTGCTTTCCAATGACTTTCATTCTTCCTTTCGTTTTTCAATTCGAAAGTATGCTGTTCAGTAAAGCTACAAAAGTGCACTGATTATATTACAGTAAGTTATATTTGTTACCAAGTATGACACATCTGATTGCTTTAAAATTGCGTTTGATTTCTTTAATAGACTAAAAAAAACTATACAAGTCTTATAACTATTTGATGTGTCTATATCATGTTCAGTCCCACCATTCGACTACGAATTAATTTCACCTCAGATCAGACAGATTCATAGCAGTTCTCCGAGATACAATTTGCATTTTGTTTAGGAACAGTTTAATTCTAACGATGTTCCCATAGAGCAATGATTTGGTCCCTTTAAAGAAGGCGACATAAGAAAGTTTTATAAGATTTGTTACAATTAAATGACTGAATTGTGGATTAATTAGATTTTATTGGAGTGCTTTTAAATATACACATTCACTTTACAATGTTCCGCAAAGTAGAGAGAATAGGAAGAAGTGTCACAGATAACTTAAAGACATTAGATGGAAGGCGCGAAATTTTTGATTGTACAGATAATATATTTTACTTTAACAAGATTGTTCAAAGACTTCTATTTTAAAAAGTCTTCTTATGTGTTGACTCAGTTTTCTTGATTATTATGTTATTTGCTGCTGATTTTTATACAACAAGTTCCACAGTAATTCAGTGAAAGTAAAACAAAAAGTTCAATTCACTTCCTTATTAAAGTCATGCGCACCATGGTACATACTTGTTAATAAGCAACGGGGAAAGACATGATCTAACAAAGAAAGTTCAACACTTTCTGCTGCAGGCCAACGCGCGAACACAGAGTTGACATAACGATTACAGGGGGAAAGTATGGCGGTTCCTTAACATGTCATTTTGCATGCAATGCTGGTTGGAAATACGTAAAAATTTAACACACGACTTACGTAAAACATGTCCGAATTAAACACTGTTGTTCATGTTAAGACTATACGAGCTCGATGTTAGTAATACGAGTAGTTATTTGTTTATCCATTACTTACCAAACTCTACATTGTATCTACATTGTATGATATACTTCAATCCACGGTAACATTTTATTCAGAATTGTAAGAACATTAAACAACATGCATTCTTATCTTGTACCGAAAATACAATTAATAAAACAATATGAATTTGGAATAAAAGATGAAATAAATATCTTTGTTTTTTTTTAAGTTTTCAGAATAGCGCTCTTTAATTAAATTTTGAACTGGCAGAAACTACAGTATTGTTATATTCATCCAATTGATAGAGATATATAAAAACCATTTACAACATACAGAATAAGGATACAGACAGGTAAGTATATGTTGTTGAAAGGGGTTAACATATGTCTCTTTACCAGCAGTTATAAATGACTAAAACATGCAAAACAAACTCTTACCATCGCGAAGAACGATGATGGGTAATGTATCATCACCACCAGCGTAGCCGTGAATCAGTAAAATCGTCTCGTGCGATGGCTCCCATCCACTCTGCCGAAGCCAATCCTCGCTGAACAGATCCACCTGCAATCCGTGGTTGCTATGTTTATTTACTTATTTATTACAATTACAATTTAGACTATATCTATCATTACAGATATCCCAATTCTATAGCATAGTCAATGTCAATTGTCAATTTAGTAAACTGTACTGATTAAATGATGTCAAACAATAAAATGTCAAAAAAATAAAAAGTCAGTGTATCTAATCCAATGCGGTACAATTTCTTAGAGAAATAGCTTAAATAAACATGGATTGCCTCTCGTTGATTTAAGAGGGTTTAACTCCTGATGGACGCATGTACCCAACAGACATCTTTAACGAAGTGTCAGTCAAGACGCTGTTTTGTTATGTTAGGTCTAAGTTGGTGTTGGAAAGTAATTCCTAATATATACACTGAGGACTTCAAAAGAACCAAATAAATGCTTTAAAAGACACCCAAAAAAGAAATTGTTCCAAATATAGACAATAATCAGTCGTCACTGCCTATATTTTTTGAACTACGAGTATATGGATATATCAGTAACAAAAGTCACAGTCTGTATTAGAAACGCACGGCAGACGCAAAACTGCAGTTTGGTTCCAGTTCCTGCGCGGATTAGATAACTGGATTCAAATGGCAATGTTAGTCCCATGCAGTCCTAATACAGACTGTTTGTACACTTGTGTAACAACAAAAAATATATATCACACCCGTAATCCTCGAAGGACTAACCAGAGGAGTGTAGAATACTTCCATGTTTTACCAGTTATGTTTATGTCCCATGGAATAGGTGGTGAGCCAATTACCATAAACCGGGCAGAAATCCAGACTCCGGGTCACTACCAGAAATTCTAAATTAGAAAAATCCAATAGTACCGACCCGGGATTAAAACCCAGGACCTCCGGATCGGCAGTTGCGGCAACCACTCATCCAACGAGGCGTTAGGTGTAGTTTTGTATGGTAGCTATTGTAGCAAGAAGTCATTGTATGATAGCGAATTTAAACAAACGTGGAAAGCAACGAGCATTTTGACAAGGCGGATGTGGTAAACACATTGTTTCGCCACGAGTCAAACACGCACCAGTATCGCTTAGTTTTACTTTTACGAGAGTTCGATTACAATAGGCTCATGCGAGGTGATGATCCATTTGCGAGATCGCGAGTTCAGGACAAGTTGAGATAAACTGCGAATGGAAATATTTCATTATGACATTGTAATAAAAGAATCTATGTAAATTAAATTTTTCTTACGTAATACACAAAAAACGTGGCATATTATGATATAATTACTTCGAACAATTTACAGTTATAATGAAACGGGTATATATAATAGGTAATTATTTGTTTAACATTACAATAACAGATTTGAAATGTAGAGATCAGTGTCGTTACTGGATATTTACCTAGACATAAGTATTGTAGTAAATGTAACCTCACGATTAAGTCTTACATTTATTTCTATCCAGCTGTCATTCGCACGATAAGGAATACCTTTACAAAATTTAAAACATCAAATTTCTGTGTCATCATAGCCGAAGTTATAATTATTATTATATCAAAGGATATTACAATATATTTTCTACAGCAACTCTCGTGTGGTCACACGTCTACCTATAATATACCGAAGTACTAGTACATCTCTTTCTTATGTCGACAATATTTATGAGAACAGATAAAAGAAAACATTAAGTATTGCTTGGTTAGTGTCTGTTACAGATATTTATATATAATAGCATACCTACCAGTAGTTTGTCCGTGACGACCTTAAAGCCTTAAAGACAAGTAATTTGTTATAGCATAATGCCATTAACCTCAGTCAGTATTCGCTCGCGAGCTAGCAAATGGATCACCCGCTTTAAGCTAATGTAATGTCACAAGTGTTGTATTTGCAATGCTGAATGTTTTCTTTGGTCTCACAAAATGCGTGTTTGAATTTATTTTTTACATGTTTTTATTTAATTTATACTTTGAAATAGTACTTGTTTATTTTTTTCTATTTTTTTTCGTCTCTTTTTATTCTTACGTACGTATATTTACACCTTCATAGCAATTTAAATTTAAATCACAATTAATAATCAAGAAATCTTGGCTCAATAACATCCGAGAGTGGAGTGAAGTGACACATCTGAAAGATTTCATATCGCAAGTGATATGAATAGATCAACAGATTCTAACAACTGTTTGCCGACCTTCACTTATTGGAGATGCACTCGAAGAACAATCTACAATCTTAATTCTAAAACTACATAGTTCACGATTAATAATCATACTAAAATTAATACATTTTATAAACTGTGTAACACCTACATTAAATTCAATGAAAAATTTACTGTTTGCGTTCATACAGCCAACACATAATAGTCTGTATTCAAACCATAGCACATAGTAGAGAATACTAGAGCACATAATAGAGCACTTAATATGGCGCAAAATTTAATTAATTATGTTGAAATGACGATAAGAGCTGGGTCATTAATGCGGTTCGATTTTATGGAACATTTATTAAAGTCATATCTATTAAAGTTTACGGAACATTTATTAAAGTTAGTAGAATATAAACACGCTACGCTAATACGAGTCTATACAGTATGTACTGCCATAACTGTTTGAAGTATACTCCAGTCCCCTGCCCCAGCATATTAATACCGCCGTATATCAGAAAATGTCCGTACGCATTTGTGACTCACTTATGTAATGGATGCACTTAAGCTTCCTTAGAAGCCTCAGACATTATTTAGTGTTGAACCAGTCTGTCTCTGCTGATCCGTACTGGAGCATCGCGGTCGAGCATACTGCAAGCTGTTGCAAAAGGGATCTATGCTAAGATATGGTTCTGGCAATCAGCGAGATCCATGAATCCGCACGTACACGTAGGGAGTGAAAAAATAAACACCGGAACTGTTCACAAAGGTGTGAATTCTAAAAAAAATATATTGTTGGTCGAAATATAACTGCGGTATGAATGCACAACCAAGCCGTCATTGAACAGTCGGTGGCCGAACGTGAGCCCCTTGAGGACACCTAGCGGTATTTTACACGCATTCCTTCTTTTGCTAATGTAGCCAGCCAGTGACACCGTTCAGCCGATGCAATGATTCAAATTTGGAATGTTGCTTTTTATGTCTTTATTTACATTTTATTTGTTGCCAGGTAGATTTTTATAGTCGACATTCTTTTCTTAAATTTAACAGCCAACGATTTTATATATTTGTAGTAGAGTAAAAAACTATGAATGCTATAAACGTACAGTACATCAAATGGCTGTCAAATGTCAAATGTTTCATTAAATAGTTGTTTGAAAGACATTCGTAATTCAGTCATAGGTATGTATGTGCACTAACTGTGTATATGTATACTAACTGAGGAAACACTATCTTAGTTCTCACGTGCGCAAACAAATACCTACCGGATTGTTTATCAAACTACCGTCTCACTTAGAATCGCTACGTTTTTGTTTAATTATGAATATATTTATTATTTGCATATCCCGATACTGACATAATTTTATAATAACAATACAATAATAATAACATCTCCACACATGACCATCTGATCCTAAAGTACGCAAATCCTTGTTGTGGCAGCCAAACGTCTGATAAACTACATGCATATATGTAAATATACATACATAGATGCATATATGTAAATATACTTAGATAGGTAATTTCACAGCCAGGACAGAACAAATACTTGTGTTCATCACACAAATATTTGTATAGGATGGGAATCGAAACCACGACCCTCAATAGGCCCTCTCCGCAGCAATAGTTCTCTGATGGATCAGTCGTGTATCAATATAATGATACCTTGGGACATCTCTTAAATTACTTAAGTATCAAGAGAGCTTGTGTTACGGTAACCAGACAGCTGATAAACTACATAATATATACCTATAAATATTTACTTATATAGATATTTTTTACGCCCAGCCACAAATACATGTCTTCGTCACGCAAATATTTATTCTGGATGAGAATCTAACTCATACTAATATCAAATTTACATTCGGTGACTTAAAAAATATAATGTCGATTATCGACACTGATTATTGCGTGTCAACAGCAAATGTTTCGAATTAAATTTATTCAGAGGACCAATTAGAGGACAACAATTTAGAAATCGACACTGACTATTTGGTATTCCCGCGCGGTTGGACTAACGGGCGCGGGGCCTTAGCGGTTGTCGATACCGCGACCTATTCACTACTGACTTGCTTAACTAGTGGCCCAAACTTGCTGGATTTGAACATGCTTATAATCTAGTTTATACGTACGGAGCCTTTGCGATGTTGGGGTGAAAAATAGATAGATTATATCAGTCAATAACAAAATAATAACGCAATAGGGGCTTTACAAATAGACCGAGTCAGAGACGATAGCAGGTATTGATCACTTATAAAGTAGGCCTTTTAAATATTTCCATTTAGTCCATTGTTACATTTCAAATGTTTTATCGCAAGAGAATGCTCGAGAGCCGTTACAAAATAAATGAAATGAAAAAAGTAAACTGCATTGAAATGTGCTAGAGATCTATTTTAAAAACGATCAAAATCTGCTCTGCACTCCCAGCCGGTCTATTTCAAAGGGTGTTATAGACACAAGCTGTTAAACATGTCAATTAAAACATTCTTCATTACAAGGACAACATAGACGCATATTTCTTTAACATTTTATTAATTTCATTAAAACAGGCTTAGTGTTACATAAAGTCGGTGTAAATAGATAACTCTCGGTTCAAACAACGAAAATGAAGAAAATTTCTACTATTACTTAATGTCTGCTCTTTCAGTGAATACATAAGTTGAAGTAGTGAGGAAACCTGCACTCTTTAGTTGTCCATTACGTTTCCTGGCAAGTTTGCCACCTTGCACTTGGCCTACGTAGGGGATTGTGCCTTTGGCCCTTGTCATTCAGTCACGTGTCCAACAGTAGGACATTATATCTTATATGGACTGAAGAAAATGATGATGGTTTATCGTTGCATAGAAATGTTTTTATACAATATTATTCCGTTATCCGAAGTTATAATGTAAAAAAAGTTCGTAGCTACCTACTATAGTAAATGAAGTGCC
>DWEC01000458.1:0-17086 GCA_018245735.1 Microceris miodesmiata
TCGTCTCCACTCCACTGTCTACATCTTCGGGGATTGCAAGCGTGATGTTACGTTAGTTCCATGTATATGACTGACCGTTTTACGGTAACTTCGAAGCGCGATTTCGATGACCTGATATCAAACACACATTAGTCCAATATAGAGTGGTTCGTGGAAGCTATCAATCACATACGAACAGCTGTAACAGATTGTAGTAGTGTAACGTGAGATCTGAATATTTCATGCGGGTAAGTGCCCGGCGCGCGGGCCACTAGCCTGTCTGATAACCAGTTCGACGTCACTTCGTACATGCTTAACAATCCTCCGCATTCCGAATAAGATTGGACATTGTTAATTTAATTTGCCTTCCATAGATGTGACACAAATATCCATTGTTCAATGACAAAACCTTTACGTAATATGAATGTTGACAGACCAAGGTGCTGAAGAAAAACAAGAGTCACATTATCTTGACCAAATAGGACAGAGACTGGCTAACGGAAATGTCAGAAGTCATTGTTATGGTGTGCATGTACGAAGAAAATGACAAATGTAAGAAATACACATCAGAAATCAGAAATAAACATCAGAAATATAAGAATGTTCATAGATATTTCGTAGTTGATGCTCTCTGCCTTTCTCGTAAGGGATTTGATGTGATGGTACAATAATATATTTTTAGTTTTATTTAATTTAATGCGAGAAAATCGTTATTTGAAAGGACAATACTGAGCTTTTTCTCGAACTTACATGAAATTACTGCGAAATTTGCACCTGCAGTGGAAACGTACTCCCTGATAGATCTCTATGGATGGCGCTACTGTACTACCATGAAATCAATTGTTAGTTGAAATATTGCTAGTGTTGTTTAATTTTTATCAATTTGCTAAAACCTGCGCCAAGCGTTCATTAACAAACAAATTATAATATGGTCATTATCTTTTTTATTGTTTAATTGTTTTAGCTGATCAGCTACCCACGGAATTACTAAGCATTAGCCCTTATAAAACCCATCACTGCCGCTTCATACGAACACATTCAATATGGGCTTACGTGAAAATAATATTTCAATATGATTCGTAAGGGAACAAAATGTTTCTGCCCTTTTTCGCTGATTGAATTCTGGACGGTCGCACTTTAAATTAAATAATATCGTCATCAGACCGTATAAATAGGAAACGTGTGTACGAACCCAATCGAATTTCGAACGTTTTCCACGCGATAAAAGCGAATTCGAAAAAAACAAATTCATTCTCACTTTCGTTGTATTTTTTGTACAATAAAACAAACAGCGACGCCGTACGTTAAACAGAATTGTGGGCACAGACAAACGGCCAATTTCCCTTTGCACGATTTCTTCGCCTTTCACCTACGAAAAATCGTAAACAAAATAAAACAATAGAACCAACACAAATTACTGTCGAATGTGTGGAGAAGTCAAAGAGGTTCAAAAGAAGATAAAAATAAAAACGTCGTAAATGCTAAATACATATTTTAAAAAAGTTATTTATTAATATATTTTTATTCATTCATTCGTTCATGTTCATTCATTCATTTTATTATCATATAACGGGACGATGATAAGTGAGGCTGAGAAGAGCGTCAATAGAAAACTGACGCTCTCGAACTTTAAATGGTTGACTGCGAAACAATCATATAATTACATTAGACAACGTACTAATCTATCCCAAGGATATAGCAACTAATCGTCATCATCATCATTATCAACCTATCCTCAGCCACTGCTAGACATAGGCCTCTCCAATAGCCACTAAGCTCGATCTTCAGCAAAAAGCCAAATATACACCGTACCACACAATACATGTAACTTATATTAAACCGCACAGGACAAATGTTAGTAATATTTTTGCCACAAGAAACAAAAACACACGTGCATTAATTCCCACACAATTTATAATCGACTTTATACCAGCGCTGACCGCGAGCCGTATGAATCTTGTGGACGGGAACATAGCGTGTAGAACTATTAGAACTGGCACTGGCTATTCAATTATCTAGAAACGCTTTAATGTAACATGCTCTAGACCGACGTCAGAATAATATACGCAATGTAAGAGATACTAAGGCAGGCTTGAGTTTCATCATCATCATCAGCCTACTCCCGTTCACTGCTCGACATACTCCTCCCTCCGACATACCTCTCCAATGGCACGCCACTGAGCTCGATCATCAGCTCTTCGCATCGAACCTTTATTTTATCCAAACTTCGCTTGAGTTTATGTTCTGGATGTTATGTTCTGTATGAATGATGTTCTCATTATGTCTGTTAAAAATATCGATAATCACTTAATTCTGGTTGGGATGTTGGATAAAATTCAATTGTGATAGTAATTGTGGATATCGGGAGGTAAACGCATTATTTTTTTATACAATGCGTGTAAAATACAAAAAATAACACTAGGACAAGATTGAGCATAACATTATGACGTCACTTATTTTTAATCGCCGTTATAAAACACATTCATAAAATATTTACGTTACTGTTTCGATAGACGTACCCCACTATTCCATGGAACGTATAACTGGTGAAAAAGTGGGAGTATTACACTCCTCTGCCTATCCCTTTAGTCAAATAAGGGTGCGATGTCGTAATGTTTTAGAATTTTCAAGATATACGTAATGCAATAAATTGCATTACGTATATCTTGAAAATTATATTGCAATAAATTGCATCTTGCCTTGACTTTCTGACGTTAGGCTTTAATAATCATCTTCTCAAGGTACTCCAAATCATGAGAAGATAATATAATAATTACTGAAGACGCAATAGTATACGAAACACGAGACAAAAACGAATAAAAGTAATAATAATAATTCTAATAGCTAGAAAATGGATTTGCTGCAAAAATATAAAATTAAACGACATTTCTAGAAGATTCCATTCTCATGTACAGTAGAACAGGGCTTACGACCGCTAAACAAAGTTACGTATATCACTGCTACCTACGCAAACCAGTATTATCCAGCGTGTTTTGTTTGTTCTGCATAATTGCAGCCATAGCCCGATATAAATCTATCGACCGGTTATTATAGAGACAGCTACAGGTGTCTGCCTACTGCGAAATGAATCTCGCATAATTATAAGGCCATGCCAAAATCGAGCGAAATTCAGAGGCTCAAAATGAAACATGATATTAATAACAGACTGTCGCGGGCGCAATCTTCATAAGTATGATGTATAGTAACAATGCTGTGCATTCTTACGCGTTAATATAAAAACACTTTTAGCATTTTTTGAAAAATGTGTTTCTCTTATTCTTTTACGAGTCTTCGTAAAGTTTGTGTTTGTTTTGTTGATACATAACTTTTTACACCGCGCGCTCATGTTACTGTACAGCACAGGTGTATTCTATTTAATGTAATACATTTCAATTGTGTACTGGTGTCAAATAAAAAGCAAAACCAATTCCTTTTTCTTTAAATAATGTAATTTTTCAAATATTATTTTTAAATAATAAAATTATAAGTATTAACACTCAAGAATCAGTGGATTCCAATTGCAACGTAGTTTTAAATTGACTCTAATGTAAAATAATAAGAATTTTTCTTTATCATTTGACGTATTTCAGATATTACTTAATAATTCGTAGTAGGTACTTATGTTATTTTCAACGTTTATTGAACACATGTTATTTATTAACGTGTTTTTAAAATGTCTTACTATAAAAGTAACATGACTAAAATAAAAATCGTTTCAAAGCATGATCGGAGATTGTATTATCGATAAGAAAAGACAAACAGTATTACGCACCATACATTTACATATGTATATAATGTCGCGATATTACAATGTAATACAAGTATCCTATACACGTATACATATATGTTTATCAAGCATTATATACTCAGATGCATTGATATATTCATATACAAGACTTTTTATCATCATCCCACTACCGGACTTCACAAACCAGTCGTAGACGTTTTAACTCAAGTCTGAGATTAAAAGCATCAACTAACGCAAGATTTGTCAAAGGAAAATTGCGTTATTCAAACAGTCACAAAGTGCGCCCGATGGCTGAGGAGATCAAACAAGATAAATAACCGCTCATAAGCTATTGACCACCGGTGTTTTATGCGTCGGCGCCTTTGTGCGTCTACCGTCATTAATGCTAGTAAATCTCTTCAAGTGCTAATTCAAACGATTCTAACCCTTATAACGTAGCTAATAAGGGCCATGTAATGAGACATTGTGAAATGAAAAGAAAGTAATGAAAACGAGGCACTTAAAACGTACTACGCAAATATACATGTTGAGTACACATATTTTATTACAGGAACAGCATGTAAGTATGTACGAAATAAAAAAGCTACTCTAAATATAACTGTCATAGAGCCGGTACGCGGTGTAGACATAACTGGAGAGGAGGTAGGGGCGACGGTGATTTCACCCGAGTGACCAGAGATAAATAGCAGTAGATAGTCCATTTTTTTGTACTCTGTTACCCGTTATGTCATTCTTTGCAAGAAAGAAATGTCTTCCATCACAGTTGAAACTATTTGAATGTCATATTTTATTAACCTTGATATATTATGATTCGACTTTCTAGTAAGTAGTTCGTTATCATCGTCTTCATTTTATAGTTCCATTGATGGACCTGGATCTCTTTTCAATTCGAGAATGGTAAGGCAATACGCTGCCACGCTGGCCAGATATGTGTTAGTAGACTTCACATGTGAGTAAGCCTTTTTAATTGTCTCGCGTACCTCAATGTTATTCAATTCACATCGCAACTGATATTTATCAAAAATATCGAAATGTGAATATCCAGAATAAATTAATTTATTATAATACTACCATTTTTCATACAGGACTGTAATGGAACATAAAACTTTGATGTTATATTAAATGAATCCGGCGTCAGAGAAATTGTAGTTGTAATGTGAAATGTGTTTTTTAACGAGCGAATGTTGATGGAATTTCAAATATAGAGGCGGATTTATTTTTCCTTTTGATGAGTTCATATAACATTTTTCAACCAGTTTTTGTAGTACCGAATGTGAAATTTAATTATTTTTCCCAGTGATTGCGTTTTGCGAGAAATTCAATCCCTTCTTGACAGTCACATGTACTCGTATACGGACGTAAGACGCCATTGTCATTTTTGAGCCGAAATGTGACAGCATTTTGATTCTATTGGTTTTTGTTTGGCGTCTTGCAATGGTCACCAGTCATACTCGTATCTCTAGAAATCACGATCATTCATATTTATAAATTGACATTAACATTCTAAGTACATTGACAATCTAAATTGACATTGACATTTTAAAACGCATAGGTAAGATTTAAATTAGTAAATTATGTTTATCATGACATCATGTTTACTTAACAATAATATTCATGTAAAAACATTGTCTATGAAATGTCTGTGTCTAAGGAAATACAAAACACGTATCTAAGTATTATGCAACAAAATAAGTGTCAAACATCACTATTCTTAGAGACTTTCTTAAATCACCTATATCAATCATAGTCACTTTATGATCGTAAGAAATAATTTATTTCTTAAAAATATTCAACTGTTGCATCATTTTCGTTCCTGCTTTTTTGACATTAAAATAACATCCGGTAACCGCTATCTGCAACGGACGTCAAACGTAACGGCAGCACTTACACTATTTATATGTATTAATCGAGTTAAAAGCATTGCTTACATCTAGCATAATGACTATTTAAGTGGGTCAATGAAATGAAAATTATACAAAACTCTTTATTAAAAGCCGACCTTTAATGTAAAATGTTAATACTCGAAAAATATTTAATAAATTCTAAAAAAGTAAGAAGTGTAGCGTTTCAACCTCGTCATGTGTAAATGCCCTAACGCATAGCGCTGCTCGCTGACGTGACGTCTGTTTTGACATTTTAATGTGCCATTTGGCCGCCACTCCTTAATGTCACACGCTTTTGTTTCGCGAGCGAATTCGTTAATGCTCGTCAAATGACAAATTATTCTACTTTCCCTGTTTCATTAAGGGTGCGGTTATATAGTCACCGATATCGGTGGCTATAATAACTGCCGATCCAATTGCAAAATTATTGAGACGCAGATCATACCACTAAGGTATACAATAACAAAAATTCATACACGTTCATGGAGAAAATTAAAAAATACGAAAATCTATAATCGTAACTAAACAAAGTAGATACGATATAGGAGATAATACACACTACATAATATTTATTATAGATATAAAATCTAATCCCTTATGATTATTATCATATTCATATTGTATAGCTCGTGTTAAAATATTCAAGCTATTCCAGGTGAGTATCAAAAGCGTCTTAAAGTTCGCTATTTTGCTTCCGGTAATGGAAAATTACTACTTACAACTAGTAGTGAAGTAACCATAATGTTTCACTTTTCCGGACGCCACGAATAATATAATAAAAACATCTTAGATACACTGCGTTGATCTAGAATCAGGTGTATGAGAACGCAGGATCATTCAACACTAACCATGGAAAACAACTGTTAAATAAACTGTAATAATCAGAATACTATGATTTTTTCAGTTTAAGTGCATTTTTCAGTTCATTAAAAACAATCTTCGATTTCAGTTTATATCCATCCAATGTATTTCTGAAGTCAGAAATATATTCATTAAAACGCCTTTTTTCTTATGGGATCAACCCTCGAACCAATATCATAATATAGTATTAGGAATAAGTTAGATTTGTACCTCCTAAGGAACTCAACATAAGTTCTAAGTAAAAATTCACGCCAAGTCCATTACAGGGTAGGCAAAAAGAACGGAGTGCTTAATATGTCTATACTTGCGGCCTGCTGTGCTTCAACTAACAATTTAACTACATATGTCTATAAGAAGCTTTTATGAACTTAATAAAAACCAACACGTTTCCATTATGACGCCGAACGAAAGGACGTTCCGAGAGCCTGGTTATAAAACGTCATGGGAACTATCGGACAGTAAAACAATTCTGTGATAATATCTATGACATATATAAATACGTACATCATTCATTGCCCACAACGCCGCGCAATTTCTATAATGCAACGAATGGGTACGTAACCTATGTATAAAAATGTGTTTCAATTTGTGAACAGTTCCCAAGTAGCAGAACTCATTATCCTAATGTGATGAGAATTCAAATAAACAGTGGGTAACAAAATATACGGAGCCATGGCGTTTCACCATTATTGTTATGAAAATCCAAATAAACGTATCTTCGAATGTGCGTTATATCAATTCTAATGAAACTATTCTAAACACAAGGAGAGCAAAGTATCATTACATTTTTTTTAGAACAAGGCGGTTTTTTTTGTTATATGCACCAGATATCAAATAAATATGACTATATGTATGTTTCTACTTTCTAATAAAGTAGTAACAATTGTCAGTTTATGTGACTTAATCATAAACCGCAATTAAATCAGAGTTTAATCCCTCCAAATGAACATGCATCGCTGCTCTCCGAAAAATAAATGCGCATTATCCGTTATCAAATTTCTTTAATATCGAATTCATAAAAAAACGTAAGACAAGTATGTATAAAAATTGACTTCTACTACTTACCTGTTAATGTAAAAATTAAAAGGAATAAACTAAATTTCAATACCATTAATATTTCAAATACCAATAACAAAATAAAAAGTCTCGAACGTAAAAATCCCAAGTACATTGAAAACACTAATTGCGCGTACTCCACTCATTCTTTGCTTTCCCGCGAGACACGCGGATTCAGCAAAAAAGCGCCTTCAACATTCAACAAACAAACACACAATATTTTTCGCTTCTTATCGGCGAGCGCTTGGTAAACCTACACGAGACGCAATTTCGCTTCCGGCAGACGCTTGTGTGCGCAAAACACGAACTCATTAGGTGAATATTATGCTATCGGTACTACTCGATACCGCTACACATTTCATAACATGCCACACAAACGAAATACCACCGTAAAGCATTACAAATATAAATCAAAATCGCACGTGTAACACGAAGGCGGTTACACCATGCGAAATGTCCGTAACACTTTGCGGCTGATTTAATGTAACATTTTGTCCCTTAATAGTATACTTTACTAGAAAATCGAGTAACTACATGGATGTATCTACTTTCTGAGTCATATTTTCAAACAAAATATGGGAAGTATTTCATGGGGTTTATACTTCACTGTTGAATCATGACTAAAGACTTGATTATTGTACAGCAACAAAAAAATTGTGACTTAAGAGAACATCATTAATTCATCGTCAATCTAAGTAAGTATAACTCATCATCATTTTTATCGACCACGTATTTCACTATCTATTGTGTATAATTTGAATTCTAAAATCCTAACAAATGGTTATAACAAAACAGAATTCATAAACAATTCAAGAAGAAAATACCGAAGTATTGGTCATACGAATACAAATTTATATTCAGAGCTAGTTCATTTTAAAGCGTATAGACGTTATGAAAGTCAAAATGACACGTCAAAGTCACAGTCTTCATACACTTAACGGATAACATTGGTTCAGGTGAAGATCAATAAAAACTAGACGCTTTCTTTGTAACAAAACATCGATCGTTAAAGTAGCTATCATTCATAGTGTGAGTGACAGAAGAATAAATAGACGTGAGGCAGTCGGTTATGTGTTACTATGAGTCCCATTATCACCTACACACGGCTCCCGTCCCATTGTCTTACAAAGAACCTTGAACAGAGGGCCCTGCCACCTTCAGATACGATAGTAAATATACATCAGTAACACAAATAGATTTAATATTTCACGAATGAATTCGTGATATGGGTCAGTCCGCTCGTATGAGTTTCATAGCTACGGTTGATGGCGAGGTATGAATTTTATTAACGTAAACGCAACACGTGCTTGCTGTTTTATTGTAGCTCTCATAAAACATTTTTATATGCGTTTTGTCTGAAAGCGAAACGTAAGCATGGAATCCGGGAATATGGGCTGTAGCCCTGTTTATGTCTTTATATTTTTTCTTTTCATATTCAACTCATGAATCTAATAATCGAGTGGGATGTTTTATGGATGTAAATTTATTGATATCTCTACATTATTGTCTCACGTAATATGCAGATATCGAACAGTTTAAAATTGATGTTGTGGATGACGATACAATCATAGGCTTTGCAAACCTAATAAATGTTGATGTGTACATATCTGAGTACACAGTTTTGTTATTTAAGACTATCTTGACTGCCCCGTTGACCGAATGCCTGCCGATCAGGAGGTTTCAAAGGTCCCGGGTTCAAATCCCAAGTCAAGTACTATTAGAATTTTTCTAACATAGATTTTCTAGTACAAATTTCTAGTAGTGACCCGAAATCTAGATTTGTACCAGGTGTATGGCAATAAGCTCACTACCTATTCCATGGAACGTAAACCTAACTGGTGAAACGTAGGAGTGTTCTAAAGTCCTCTGCCTACTTCTTCGGGGATAACGGGTGTGATGGTACGTAACGTACGTTACGTAAACGTAACTGGTGAAACGTAAGAGTGTACTAAACTTCCCGGCCTACCCCTTCGAGAATTATAGACGTGATGTTGCGTTCTTTAAGAAAAAGATTAAGACAAATTTTAAATTAAAAGTGCCTAGCATGTATACGAGTAAGTAATCGAATTTTTAGTAAAACTAATCAAATTGATAAAAATTCCTTTCTGTCTATAACCTAGTAAGCGCTATCCGTTGGAGCTGGAAAACTATTCAGGTATTTCTGTTATTAGAACAAGGTTTTTATCAAAGGTAGACGAGTCTAGAATTTTTTCCGGAAATGAAAAATAGACTTTTTAATCAAACTTACTCATTTATTTTTAATGAAAACGATAACTGTTATTTTTTTCTATACTGCGGTCCATTTAACTCAATCATTGCTTAATTTTTAAGGGTTTTATACAAGAATATTGTATTGAACAGTAAGTAAATCAAAACCTATAGATACTATTATTATTCTATGTAATGTAATGCATATGTTAGTAGTATATTGTACCAGTCAACTCAGAACTATGGGGACGTGCTGAGCCGTCATATAATAAGAAAATTATCTTGCAACTTGCAGCTCACCGATGGCTATCATCTATGGTTATAATTAGCGCGTGTATCGAACGTGTAATGAGTCCGCTCTCAGCTAATTGCGCGCACGCCGATTTAAATATATCAACGTGAAGTGCAACGGCCTACCGGTATTTCGGTCGGCCGAAGAATCCATTAGACGGTATTGATGGATCTGGTCAGATTCCTAGCCTTAAGATAGATTGTCATTGATACAGACTCACTGCGCGCAAAGGAATGTAGTTGCGCTCGGTTTGATCGTGAAGAATTGTACTGCGTTCGAACCACACTTTCTTCTGTTCATCTTCATCTGTTTAAAGATGTTGTCTTTGCAATCCAGCAGGTTAACGGACTTATCGCTTTTGATGATAGAATCACACACTATTTGGCAATCCATTTGGCACTTCGGTCAGCACACCTGTGTGTCTGTGGAGGTCAATAAGTCTGATTCCGAATCGATCCGTTGTCTGAATTATGAATTTGAGTGTAGTTCGGGTTCATTACTTTTGTGTGTTATATTTGTGTGTGTTTCCATGGCAACGAAAACACGGAATCATAGTAGGTACATGACGAATCTGTAGCTTTGAAAGGTTAATATTATTATTATTCCAGCCGCTATGAATCAGTGCTTGCATACTGTTCTATTGATTTAAAGCTTAGACTGTACTGTGTAGTAATTAAACCGAAATTTCAGCTTTGTTCTTAGAAGTTACAATGTATTTATAAATCTTTGCTGCAATGAAACGTGGAATGACTTTTCTAATTGCTAATTATCTAACTTAACTAGCAGTGACTATATTAAGCTAAGTAAAGAAATTAAAGTTTTGGCTAGCCCTTTGGTGCAGTCATTGGTAAATTTTACTGCTGAGCGGGAGATTATTGATTTGTTTCCCAAAAGACCAAAAATTTGTGCCATGAACACTGGTATTTATTGTGTGTTTGGATATAAAAAATGACCTTTGTAAGTATTTATATATCTAAATGCACCTGAATAAGTATTTAATAAGCCTCTGGGCACCATAGCACTAGACATGACCATTTATTTACAATATTTATACTCTTCAACGTAGTCTACATCTGAAATACTACAATTTTGATGCTACATATAATTAAAAGCAGCACCATTCAACTGTCAAGTGTAGCGTACAAAACCAAACGGAACTAACAAAGCTCTTTAGGGATTGCATAATCGACCAATTCCCCTATAAAGTGATCTCTATCATTTCCTCGTACATCGTGCATTCTACGGAAAGTGTTCCGTTGTCCGATGATGTAATGGAACTTAGATAACTGGGTCATGCACAGAACACGTTCTGAAACGTATCCTACGAGATAGCGACGTACGAGCGGCACGCTATCTGAATATTGCCGATCGCTTGTAGCGCCATCTCTACATATCTCACTCCTACTCTACCTTGTATTGAGATAAGCTACGCTAAATAAATATTAAATTTGCATTGTAGGTTCTGTATAAATTATTTAATGCCATTATAATGCCAATATCATCTATCTTTATTATGATTCCACATTTGAAACGGGTCTCCTCTCAGAATGAGGAAGGTTATGACCAATCTATCAGTTTCGTCACGTACCTGTTAGTAAATTTCATACGATTCAATATCATAATATCAATATAATTACGCCATAATGAGAAGTCTACGATACGTAGATTTGAACATGACATATAAACTAATTACATTCGTAATTATTAAAATGATTACTAATTTCACATTTAAATTATTTTCATCGAATTTCATTACTTAAAAAAAATCCTGTAGAATTACGGAGTTTGACTTTGCGCCCAGTGTATGGCAATAGGCTCATCCACTGTTCCTTAATGGGAGGTGGAACAAAACTGGTGAATCGTGATTTCGTACTACACTCCTTTGTCAAACCCCTTGGAGAAAATACAGGCATAAAGTTATATATAGCTACAGGTTGTATAAAATAATTACACGCTCGGTTCCCATGTACCGAGAAACGTAGGTTTCCGTTAAACAACTACCTGCTTTCGGAGAATTCGTGGCTTCATAGCTTCTAATTAAGAAGCAATCGGAAACGCTACACTTGATTCGTAAGCTTTATTTACCCGAAATTTAATTTAATCACACGAAGACATAATACGGGAATTAGGTACATCTTATAAATAAATTGTGCTCTTATCCTAAAAATAGATTGCCCTTGAATTACTAGTTTTAAAACAGGATAAATTGCATTAAAAAATTGATTTGATTTGCAATAGGTAGGCTTTGTTTGAAATATTTGCGTTTATGAAGTTTTAAAACTAATGAATTTCTTAGTAATTACGATAGCATGATTAATTAGGTAATAGTCATTAATTAGATTGTGAAAAAATGTTCGTGATTCCTTTTTCAATGTCAAAAAAACAGACCCATTTAAACGTAGCAAAAATAACGTAAACGATAATTTCATATTTAAGTAAACTATATCCGGCGTTTCATCAAAGATCTTACTTGCTGTATGTCAATTTAGATGTCAATATAAAGCAATATATTTTTTACTAGCTGATAGTCGAGACTTCGCCTGCATTGCTTATTATATTAAAAATGTAATTTATATACAAAGACAAAACCACAGATTCCTAGCCCGAAAACACATCACTGAACACGTAGAGCTTATAAAAATTTATGTTCTTAATACTTCAATAATTGTATAATTAACGACCATATCGCTTAGTTAATACTTTTTAGTTAAGGGCCAACCGTTTAAGAAACAAAGCTTAGAAGCGTTCATTGAGCTATACTCAGTAGTTTTTCCTTGATGCGTGTATAAAGGTAGATCTCTTTCATTTTATTAATATAGATAATAGAACTGTGATAAAAAGGTGCGACGTATATATGCTTCGTGTAGCTAAAGAATCTGCGCGATGTCGGTCTCAATAAATATCTCATTATCATCGGAATATATTGAGTCACGTTCCCACATGTAGAATACATCCATATTGTGAATGTAAGGAATGCATGTAACTAAAAAAACTTAAAGAATGCCACTGGCTGATAAACGCCTGGAGGTACACGTTTTCTCTAACTCTGGTATACTAAAACATTAAGTAAATGTAACTATAAATAAGATATGCTCTTATGTATTCTAGAATAATAATTTATTTCCATTAAACATGCACCATAAAAAAAATTAAAACAAATATTTATGAAATTCGTATTCAGTCCAAAATATGAATTATGGATACAAAAACGTAACATCTACATTGTAATATATCTACATAGCCACATACTACATAGTAATATATCTACATTGAGCCATTATATAATTATTATTAATTTTTGTATAATCATACAATCGTTATACCAACTTTAGTAGTCTAAAAACTTAATATTATACATAATATATAAGTTACATTGGAACAACAACATGGAATGGAATCATTGCACAGACTGATATGCTACCTTTGCCATGATAACTTAGTCACAAAGTTAAGAATTCAAGTGCAAGCATCATTTAATTACGCTAGTACATTATTTATTTTCATTATTATTTCCTCACTCCAGTTCATTGACGGGGTAAGCTGAGAACATCGAATGCCTTATCTAAATATCTCCATCCTTGCAAACCTGATGTGCTTCTTCTATATTCAAGAATCTTTTCACAAATGTATGTCAATTTTGAACACTTCGATAAAACACCCTTTTGAATATAGGTACGGTTAGTGATAATATTTGTGCAGTGATATCCTAATATTTTAAATTTCCTCTGGGTACAAATACCGACGCGCACCTCCTTACAAAAATGTGCGATTTATTAAATATCACTCGCTATATCAATCAAGGAATATACCACTTGCTATATCGGCGAAGTAAAACGTGGACAAATCTGCAAACCATAGAGTCCTCCAAAAAAATTTAAAATAAGCCGAGAGCGACAACCTTAATTGAACATTCGCTTTCACGAACTACACTGGAATAATTTTATAGAGGAGCACGAATGAATTTTTACCGTTTCTATCTCGTTAATTACTCCATTTATAGATGTGTCCGCACTCGGTGAGCGCCACCGCGTTAATTCACTCTGAATCGGCTCGAGCCCTCACCTGGATTTCACTGAAATGCAATTCGCAGCAAAACGAACTCTATTAAAAGTTTCACGTTCTATTAATAAAAGTTTTATTTAATAAATGTAGCCGGAATGAGCCATTATATATGTCGCACGCCTTTGTGTTCTAGCCTCAGTGATAGTTTAGTGGTTTCAGGATACAGGCCTCTCTAATAGCATGAGACTGAACTCGACCTTAAACTGTTCGTTTCCAATTTCATAAACCAAGTTTCCTCACAATGTAAAAGCCGAGACAATTTAATTGTAGTAATAGCGTTGTGTTTCATAATCCAGCCTTCCACTCCAGGGGTCTTGGGTTCGAGTCCTGACGCCCACCTATACAAAAATAATCCTTTTACGATTAGGTGTCACTTGCTTTAAAGGCAAACATCGTCAGGAAATCTGTGCGCTAAGTTCTTTATAAAGTCTTCTAAAGCATATAAAGTGGCCAACCCATACTCGGTCAGCGTGCCGGAGTATCGCGCCTTTTCATTCTGCAGGAAGCCCTGTAATATACACTAAAACAAAGCATTATTGATTATGAAATATATAGTAAATATTCTCCGATTTAAAACTCATACGTTCCATTTATTTGGCATATTGATTTTATAACGTCGTAAGTGAAAAGTTATGTAATTGCCTCTTTTTGATTACAATTGTTTCCACAGTTTCATAGACCTCAAGCAATTACTTTAAGCACTGTTATTGAAACATTTCTTTCATAAATAATTCCCTCTCCCGCTCTGGGAATTTTTAAAAACTCAAGATTGCGCGAAGTATTATTACATTTTTGTAACTTGGAATGCCCAGTAGTAAAATGGAGTCTAGATTTATGCTCGGTGTATGAGAGGCCCACATCTTACTCGTATTATATATCTGCAACGTATAACAGGTAAATCGTGGGAGTGTACTACGATCCTCTGCTTAGCTGTTAGCGGATATATAGGCAAGATGTTATGTTTTTTTTTATATATGCAGTTTATTTTATATCTGACAAAATTGTATTTTGTCTGAGTCAGTTTTAATCTTCACCTGGCACACTCGGTCGCAATTTGTCCCGAACGGAATTCTATTAAAACTTCGCAACCTCGTTTAACCAAGTTCAATTCGACTCATATAAATCTATAGAAAACATTTGCAAAGAAACAAATTGTATACCCATTTATTGATACATTATAAATGAGTAGATAATATGTAGGCTGTATATGTTGGTTTTAAATACTTGTATGGAAAACCATCCTTTTTTGGATCATAGTAAATTATTGATAACATAACAAAAGATCATACCTGTATTTCCCGCAGGAGTGGAGTGTAGTATACTGCAATGATTCAACTGTTATGTTATACGTCCTGCCATTGAATAGTAAGTGAGCCTATTAACATATAAAGTAAATAAAATAATCTTTTAATAATATTATTTTATATCTCTCACCGACTAGATATATAGGTACATAGCTAACCGATACCTAAGTGAAAATATACAGTACGGATATAATTATTTATTTGTAAATCCTTACAATTATTTACATTATTTTCTACCCAGATACATTATCAAAATTAATTATTGTATTTAAACGAAACAATTAGACTCACAATTGAATGAATCTAACTATGAACGAAATTATTACACATCTAGTTACGTTAATTATTATATAAACATTTTATAAATCTGTAGCCGATTCCACTAAAACATAGCCAGAGCTAAAACACAGCCAGTTCGCGGTCTTATTTCTTCTAAATATATCAAATACACTGAATCTACTGACATATAGATTTGTTTCCCCTAGCAGTACGACATCAGCTATTAAGCAAAAGAGCAGCTAGCGTTTAATTTTGTTAGCAGCTATATAATATCCAACTTTGTAAACAATGACCATTAAAATACTTGACAATACTGAGGACAATTGTATCCTGCAGCCATTGTACGCCGTCACCTGTCCCGCGCCACAATTAACGTGCATTGCTGTAATGACTACATTCATTCCACTTTTTATCGTCGCGTTCATTTTAATAGGAATTAAAATATTTTTTTTTTAATTAAATTTAGTGCTGCCTCGCATAAAATACAGAGCGAAGTAGAAAAAACTAACACACACTGCTGCGAAACACTTTCAGACGAGCTTCAGTAATGAAGAAACAACACAGAAGAAGATGAAGAAGAAGATGCTACGCTTGTCGGCTAAGATGGCACGGACACGTAAGGAGGAAACCTCCTGAGTACATCGGGAATATCGCTATGGATCTGAAAATTGCTGGGTCCAGAAGAAGGGGAAGACCGAAGACGAAATGGACAGGTACCATAGCGAAAGACATGACCGCCTACAAAGTTTCCTCGAAAGACGTGTCTAATCGTGCGAGATGGAGAGCGAGGGCACGGAAAGCAGACCCCACATTCAAATGGGAGTAATAATTCTCAGGAGAGAGAAAGCGCTTCCTCGCTGGTCGAGCGGTTGCAAGCTTATCTGCTGTTCGACAGGTCCTGGATTCGATCTCCGAGTCGAAAAAGTGTTACTTAGCATTTCTAAAAAGAAATTTCCAATAGTAGCACGAAATTTGGAATATGGATGTATGCCCAGTGTATAGGACACTACACTCGCTCCCCATTTTATGATATGACGCTTACCCTAATTCGTGCGAGTATACTACACTACACTCTTCTGCGTACTCCATCGGGGAAAAGATGATTAATAATTATAAAATAACATTTTGTCGACGAGTACTCTAAAAAGAGGACGTCAGAAATGTGACAAAAGTTCCAGACGAAAATATCGAAACTAGACTTAGCTTATGTTTATTTCGCCTCACAACCTCTGCGGTCTGAGGTCATTCAACCGGTCAATACAGTGAGAGTAAGAAAATTGAAAAGAACTAAGTTTTCCGAGCAATTGGCGGGACATATGTAAAGAAAATAAGACTATTGACAACGAATACACTAGAGAATAAAAAAGAACAGCCTTTAAAAGAGAACCTTACGAGAAAATTTGTTTTTTTTTAC
>DWEC01000459.1:0-17082 GCA_018245735.1 Microceris miodesmiata
CGTGAAGATATGTATGTATGATATCTACTCCATTCTGTACCTATGACGCTATCTCGTAACGCGTAAGATACAATGAAGAGAAAGATAGACTAAACTAAAAATAAACATTGGCATAGATGAAAGGTGAGTGATTATATGAAGCATATAGAGCTTTAAGTATAAATTATCGAATTTTCTACTTAAATCATGTTAAATGCTTATAAACACTGAGACAGAAAATATATGACAAATATAATATATCCTAACATGACGAAATAGGTTCCGGCAGTTGGAGAAGTCTTCAAAACTGACGTTCGTAGTTATATGAACAAAATAATGAGTGTGGAACAAGCACGTCTAGTCTGAAAGGATTTGGCGTTCTGTACTCTTTGCCTACCCTTAATGGCCATTATGTAATGATATAATAATAATAATAATAATAAATGTACATAATACGCGTACAAGATACCTCTAGACATTAATGTTATTCATAGGGACCGCCTACCTCAAAATGCATCCGCTGTGAAACAAATTTTGTGTACGTAAACGAGAACACCCTTTGAACCCCAACTAGCCCGGGGGGAGATGGCTGATGTTAAATTTTCACAACACACTCATCTGAGAATATGACTTATGTAGGCGTTAGCGAGCCCCAAATAAATCTTGCGGCACGTTGATATTAAAACACAAATTCGTACTACGTACATATAATGGAATATTACAGATTTCGAAAGTGGAAATTCGTAAATAAATAATATTGTTTTAATTCTTTATCACACTAATACAATTTTAACTAATTATTTATGTCCGAATATAATAATCTCTATTTATTTATGTATTATACAAACCCGACACACTTTTATGCTCTTTATATTTGTGTTCACAACAAATCGTCTTTTAAAATCTAACTCACAACTTAGTGCTGAAAAATCAAAAATGAAAATACAGATTACTCAAAATTATTGATACGTTTAATTAAACCAAAATCTTATACACCAAATGTAAGTGACCCATACATAAACATACATAATTAATATCTTAGTTTTAATTACACAGCCCCACTTCATATGTATGTACACATATAGGTATGAACACGCATGACGTACGAGCGGTATCATTCATCGAGGCAATATTACACGGGGGTTATTAATTAGGGAACACGAGTAAATTAGGCCGATTACACTCCGCACGAGATTTGTGTTGTGGATGTGGATGCGAAGAGCAGAAGATCGAGCTTAGAGGCATGCCAGTGGAGAGGCCTATGCCCAGCAGTGGTCGATAACGGGCTGATAGTGTGTGTATAGGGTTTGCCCCCGAGCGTAGCTAAGTCAATTATGGCGATGGGAGGTTACGTGACTCATATAAAAGTTAGCTTGCTATGTTAGCTTATACAGGCTAATGGTAGAGCACAGGAAAGCTTGTAGAAATATGTTTCATAACTATGGTTATTTTAACAACAGTAGGTAGGATATTGAAAAATTGAACATAAAGACATTTCGTCTGCTTTATTTCAATAGGTTTGTACAAGAGTACATGTTATCTGTTATACATATAAATACATACATATAGGCACATGTATTTCCTTCAAGAGTAGCCAGAGTTTAGATCCATGTGCTACAGTCCTGCCAGACTTATTTGGATATTCTATATTCTTTACGGTCTTCATACATCCTCGCCTATTGAAGGAGTATATTTTGACCTGGTCTGCCGTTTCTGCTTCTACCATTTACACTCGCTTACTACGTCTTAAAGTATACAAGTATTATATTTACAGTCATTATTTATATTAATATACATTTTATCAAATATGTAGATAAATGACACGCTGAAACCAAATAAATATTTATCAAGTAAATAATAACGGAATCGGAAAATTTAAAACACGGATTTATCAGTCTATGTAGAATTAATTGCTGGGCTAATTGAAGATCAGACGGTAAAATTAGGGCGGTAGGTTAGGAGTGATCAAAATGTTTTACCAACACACATATATACGAGTACTTTATACACATAGATATAATTTCTATTGCAAATATAATTATGTGTTCATCACGCACATAGGTACTTGTCCCGGATGGGAATCGTAGTGTATAGTTTTAACTTGTATAATAAGGCAAAAAGCGTGCTTAAACATAATAAAGTGTGTTCCAATACGACGTATTTATCCCGCTACTTCAGCGAACGTTCCTCCATACTACCGCCAGGCAGCACACCTACTCAAACGAGACGTTAATAAACGCAGATAAAGAATCACAATTTCAAAATGGTTGTCATTAACATCAACTGTATAAACCTTCTAAAAAAATCCGCTATCTCAATTCATTCACTTATTAATAGTAATAATATCTTGGGACATTTTCACACACGGCACTCTAATCCCAAAGTAAGCGTCTAGAGAGCTTATGTTATGGGAACCAGAGAGATGATTAACTACACATACATATATAGATACATAATACACTACTTGTGCACAACACGCAAATTATGGTTTTCGATGGGATTCGAAGCCCCTGCGCCACCGTCTGCTACACAGACTAGTGCACCAACGGGCCAGTTAATAGTCATTTGTTATGTCTGACTTCGAAGCCGGAACTCGAACCCAACATCCGTTTTATATCATATCGATAAATCAAATCCCATACTAGAATATGGGATTGCCTAGAGCCTATTACATTAATAATGAAGTTGTTAAAACGTTAACAGACGAAAATGTATATAATAAACAGTACGTTAAAGGCCTTTTCTCGTAATTATTTTATGATAGAGCTATACACGCTACCTCTGACATGTGCGTTACACGGGAAGGCTTAATTTGAAATGTTAATTTTCGAATATGTTAATTCTGTTTATTTTTACCTAAACAATATATATCAACATAACATCACGGTTGTAATCCCATAAGAGGTAGGCAGAGAGTATCGCATACTCAAAAGTTTAACCAGTTACGTTCAAATTTCATGGAATAGGTGGTGAAGCAATGGTCATCCACCCGGCACCAATCCAGATTCCGAGTCACTACTAGAAATTCTAAATGAGAAAAATCGAATAGTACCAAACCCGGGATTAAAACCCAGGACCTCATGATCGGCAGTCGCGTTTGCAATCACACAACCAACGAGGCAGTCAACGAGGCAATATATGTGTATATTATTACAATTCAGCAAATTTCGTACAAATTCGTTTCAATTGAAATTATATTATATGATATGGAGCAATATAATATGGAGCATAAGAAAGACGCCAGAAAAATCTCTCAGGAAACATTAATAATTAAACACCACAAGTACTATAAATGTCCTCTAGCAACTGATGGTAGGCCGTCAACTTACCATCAGTTAAACTTTCGGCCTATTTTGTAAGTTACAGCTATGATGATAAAACCCACACAACAATGCCCCGACTTAGTCCAATAACTATTGGAAGATGTACAGGTAAATAATCAACGTAAGAGTCACAAACTTCAAACCGTTCAGTAGAATTCAATGGCAGGCAACCAAATGGCTAACTCTCGTGTACTTCATAAACATCCAAGAGTCAACTAACGAACATCTGTCGCAGTTGTACACCGACTTGGAAAAAATGCGTGTATCTAAGCTACGCTGAGCGTGACTTAATGCAATCTGCACTTTTTCAGTGCAAGTGCAAAATAACACATTAACTCTCAACATATAAACTGAGTAAACGTTTATACATACTTTAGAAGCGTTACGTCGTATAATTTCCGATGTTCCACATGCGAGGATTGATCGCCGCAGTATCACGGTACAACAAACTTTCTCCAAATATTGTGCTAATAATTCGAGTTTCGAATTTGTCTCAAGTAGGTACAGGGCTGGCAACTTCCAACCGTCGGGTCGAATGTGGACGGCGCTCGCCAAACTCCGCGCGCTCAACTTCGCCCGATGTATGAAACTTGCTCCACTAAACAGCCAACTAAATGGAACTGACATTAGTCTGGAATAATATACCCTTAAGATATTGTTTGGTGAACGTTTAAGTATGGTTACTTTATAGTTTAAGCGTATACGTACTAAGTTGGACCGGAAAACTTTTAAACCGCTTAGCTATAAAATAGTAATCCGTATGGTACAAACGTTAATAGAGACGTTGAAGGATCACACTTTATCATGATTATGATAAGCAGTAATAACTCCTGACACCTGACCTGACTGACCTGACACCTGCACATGTATTTTCCTATGTGCTCCAAATTATTCATCAATTCATTTAATTCTATGAGCGTCACAACAGTAGCGAGAAACTACTAAACATAATTTTTTTCGTCCGATGGCTGCACATCCACACTAACTGTATTAATACAATATTAACATATTTCTTAAAGACTTTTCAGTTAAAAGTAATCTTTACATTACTTTTATAAATAGAAAAGTCGCTATTTCATAATCATTTTTCAATACGTAATTAAGTAAAGATATCATATGACTATAATTAACCAAAGATTCAACATATATTATAACATAATAAAATAAAGATATAAAATCTCCAGACATATGAGATAGAACAGCTGTAATATACTACATATGGAAGCAACGAGTAGGCGTAGTAAATTACAAAGATGTCTCAATTTCATCCTATGATAAGCAACGAGTCGACTCATATATAAGCATGTCGCAATTTTATAGGGAGGCGCAATCATATTAAAATAAGATCGTTAATGTTAATGTTCAGTGACCATGAAATGTTTAAATTAAGACCTCAACTGCTTTATCAAATTTGTTACAGATTAGATATTGATTATAGACTACAAAGGATTGCATAAATAATGTTTTATTGTGCGCTTATATCAGCAGCTAGCAAAATATAATTGGCTCTCAAATTCAAAATTCAAAATTTCGTTTTTATTCTCATGGGCATCCGCTTCTGTTGTATTAATGTTTCACTTCCCCCTTTTTCATTGTCATGTTGGACATTTTAGCTTACTAAACTAAACTACTAAATCAGATATATGTTAATTGTATTTTTATCATAATGTACGTATCTAATCCTTATCATATCTTTTATATCCATACAATTAATATTTTGGAGTATTAGGAAAATTATGTACTGAGAAAGATTTAGAGCATAGCATGAAAGACGTACGATCTATTAAATAGATACATAGATATTATATTCTATATGTTCAATAAAACTTTGAAATATATAAATTTTTATAATAAAACATTATCATTTCTCAAGAACGGTTTTTATTCATAGAATTATTACATTATCTTCAAGAAATCAACTTCATACACATTACATAATATTTACTCCGAAATATTGTATAAAATCAGTTACAAGAAGACTCTATTGATAATGCACATAAAAATCGCAATCAACCTGTGGTAAATAATGCGTAATATTCTACAGAAGATCGCAGTCACACTTCTTGCGTACACACGCTCCACCCGCAAAACCGATTCTACGACACAAACGATGGCACTCTCTGAAGTCGCAATCGTCCTCTCGGCGGACACGTTGAAGAAGTGTTTCTGATTCTGCATCTAGAAAATAAAAACAAAAGAATGTCACTTCGATAGAACACGATCAACATAACAATAATGTTATAGTAAACGAAAATGATAGTAAGAACCGGTACTACACCTCAGAACTATATAAAATGCATGTCAAAATCTAAGGGGTGCGAATTCTATCAACTCATACTTAACCAGTCTGTTAGACTAGACTCTTAACACTTCTCGTTCTCTTAAGAAACCCGCGTCCAAAATTTAAATAAAAAAGGGATTCATCATCATCATCAGCCTAATCCCGTCCATTGCTGAACATAGGCCTCTCCAATGGTACGCCACTGAGCTCGATCTTCAGCTCTTCGCATCCAACCACTGCCAACCACTTTGCATATATCGTCACTCCACCTAGCTGGGAAGCGTCCTACACGACGTCCTAGCGACACTACGTTTGCCAAATCACGGTCTCCACTCCAGAACACATCTGCTCCAGTGGTTATCGGTTCTGCGACAGATGTGCTTGGATTGCTGATGATAAATAACAGTTACAATAATGATTGAGCATTTTGTTAGTATCTGTATGGAAAATTATATTATGCACTGAGACCGGCTCCGTCAAAACGTGGCCGCAATCAGCAGAAATATACGTAAATGAAATTCTAATTTGCCTAGAAATAGTAGGACCATCGTTAGTAAAAAGGTATACGTCAATTAATGCCAGTATGTAAATTAATCACAATTAACAGTAACAGTTTTGATTTAAATCTTTCAATCCTGGCACATAATTGTAACTATACCAAATTATATGCAACTAAATATCACTAGTAAAAAATATTAGAGAAAACATTATTAAAAATCATATATAGGTACTCATGCTAAAATTTTATATAATAAAAAACTTACCAGGAGGCGCCATAGCGTTCGTCAAAGCAATAATCGTCATAATGACAGCGAAAATGAAGAAGTACCCCTTCATATTGTCCTGGCTTGTGATTCTTCCGAAACAAGGAGAACGTATGTAGTCGATCCGAAGATTTAATGCTTATATAGGAAAAAAATTGCTTGTTACTTATATGGTCTTGTTATAATATTTACGCTAATAATATTGCGTTCGATAAACTGTTCAACTTGTTAAGAAATCACGGTGAAGTACCGGATAAGACGATAGATTGTTTGTTCACGTGATAAGAGAAAAGCAAGTCGGTGCTACGACCTTATGACCGCTGACGCGTTTAACTAATCGAATGGTCATTTTGATATATATGTATAAGTATTTACAAACTGAGATTTATTAGCAGATGCTTTTTAAATATCGTCATATTGGTATAAAAGTTATGCTTAAAATAAGGCATTTGTCGATGTATGTGATATTTAGAATGCTAGAGACTTTATTTAGAAGTATTTTAGTCTTTGAGTATATCCATTTATGAACTTGTTTCAACCGTTATTAATTATTCCAAATTTGAAATTAAGTAACTTCAATTTATTCTTTTTTTCGCAATTTCTAGAAATAGTAGCAAAGTAATGGCGTTAAAATGTAAGACCATCAGGTAGTTTCAACCCCATTATTCAATCTTATGATAGCTTTTAAAATAAGTCACTAACAGATTGTCTAAATTAAATTAGCTCTATTTAACGAGATTTTCTTTAAATTCCTACAAACTAATTACTTTATGCAACTATTTAATGCTCAATAATTATTCGCAAATCCTGTCCAAAAAACATTATCTACTTGTTTTAATTTATATGATATATTTAATTTATATTTATATGCCTGTAGGCAAAAGTAATTTATCTAACATTTATAATACTCTATAATATAATGATATAATAATGTCAGACTCATTTAATCTATTGTCACCTTTATTTAAAAAAATGGGTGAAAAGGTTCCCAAAGTTCAATTATGTTGACGTTTCATTTTGGTTTCTCTGTAAACAAGGATTCCATAAGAAATAGTCTTTATTCCTCAGTTTCATATATAGTATTATGTCTAAACCTTTAGGATCATTTCTTCGAGCAAATTTCGTTTCAACTAGAAGTTAATTATGTAGTCTTAAATCAATAGTAATAATATTGACAAATAGGAATCACAATAATTAATATTCTGGTGTATACGAAACCATGCAACTGAAATAGTTGATGCATATAATAGTATATACTATTTAATCTAATATCACTTACCTCGGGAGTGAGATTTCGAAGTCAATAAAATAAGGAAGCGTTACCTTGTAATATTCCTCATACGAGAATTAATCGCCACAATATCAAGGTACAACAAATTTTCTCCAAATATTGTGCTAATAGTTCGAGTTTCAAATTTGTCTCAATTACAGGGCTGGCAACTTATAACCGTCGGGTCAAATGTGGACGGCGCTCGCCAAACTCCGCGCGCTCAACTACGCCCGATGTATGAAATTTGCTCCACTAAACAGCCAACTAAATGGAACTGACATTAGTCTGGAATAATATACCCTTAAGATATTGCTACATGAACGTCAAAATATGGCTACTTTATTTTTTGTTACTTTTGATACGGCACGGCTCTAAATGATTAATCCATATATTATAATTTTTGAAAGGGGCATGCATGAAACAGTTTTGTTATAATCGTTGCAAACAATTGCTATACGGCAGATACTGTTTAATAATATATTCTTTATATATTACTGTAGTACATCATTGTGACAGTCCATGGGTGTCCTATTTATACTAAAAGTAAGCTAAACGTTCACATGTAACGAAAATACAAGCACAGTAATTTATGATATATTTCATTACATAATTAATATACTTTTTTTAGCGTTCTCCTTTATCACAATTTATGGATACATTTTGTAATCAATCAATATATCGGTAACAACTATTGCAGTTATAACGGACATTGCACTTTAGTGACTTGTAATTATAAATTTGTTTATTTAGATGTGTGATACCAAAGGCATTGATAGTAATAAGTAAGTTATAGTGACATCAATTATAAGTATGGTTATTACAAATCACCTTATAAAGAAAAAAAACAGGTTGCTTAATTATAATATGTAGTTTTTAATGACAGTTAATTTAACATGGCCTGGGAAAAGACGACGTAATGTAATGTCACAAAATATTTCGACTTACAATCCAAAATGAGACCCACTACCACTTGTTTACTACAATCGTCATGAAGCCGTCATCGAACTCGTAAAGTTGTACGATACGCTAATACGGGTCACAGATGCAGTCCCGGTCCCCACATACGCCGCTGGGGCTACCCTTCCAGCGACAGTAGTGGTGGCAGAATATGTTGTTGCATTCCCCAGAACGGACAACTCCAGGTTGTGCTTCTGGAAGTTAAAAATAACAATAGCAGAGCTGAGCACCTTAAATAGCCCATCCCATCCATCCCATCACCGAGCTTTTCATCTCTTCACTGTGGGACAATGTTCTAACGGCAACTGAAACGGCCCAATGACAAGTGAGTGTGAGCAGAATAGGCCTTAAAAAAAATTACGGAGAGCTCTTAAAGTATGCTGATTTGCCCACCATTTTCTCCTTCACCGTTTCAGCTATGAAGTGTTACAGTGTGCAGTCACATTTAATCTTAAAACATATGTATATTTATTTTTTATAAAAGTGTCAGGTCAGGATTTTAATCCAGGAGCCCTGAAGCTACTAAATATAAAACTCTAAAAAAACTTACCAGGAGCAGCCATAGCGTTCGTCATCGCAATGATCATCATAATGATAGCAAAAGTCCACATGTATATTTTCATTGTGTCTTGTGAAGATATTGTGGAGTACTGGTTCAGGGGAAAAATAATTTTACGTGGCCAGGGAAAAGCGAATTGCTTGCACAACTCTACAACCGCTGCCAGTCTGGTGATAAACCAACATTTATAAGCAAACGCAAATATTTAAAATGCAAAACACGCAAGTTATTCACCGTAATGAATAATTACTTTTGTATTGGTCGTTAATAAAAGATAACGCTTAAGATTAAACTGTTATTTGAAATATTTAGATATTATTATTCGACAGTAATATTTTTATCTGTCTGTGTAATTATGAGTATTCCGAAAGAAAAGAGTTAGATACGAAATAATCACTAAGAAAAATACTAAGATTAATGCTTTGATAGTTTTATAGCAATCCCATAACGAATATTATCACAAATACTTCGTATATAGATACAACATAGGTATCTACGTACTTACTTATTATATAATAAATGTATCTGTAGATTTTATATAAAGCAATATGAACGTAATATTTGAATATTTATTTATCGTGGATTGTTACGTAGGTTGCTAATTTATACAACACACTTATAAACATTCTAACCTTGAATTGACAAAATGAATATTTATGTCAACTGCCTTATCAGAACTGTGAGAGAACGGACATTGTTTATAGTCTGACATCGATAATGTCTTGTCGTGCATGTATGTACGAGTATATCAGCTGGTCGCAAAGATTCATTGGTTTGCACGCCCGAACTGTCTTATGGCTTTGGTAACCTATATTTTTATTTGTATACACATACGATAATATTGTATTCTTGTTCTATGTAGACATAATCGTATTTGTACATAATTAATATTAAAGAATAATATCGCCGTAAGAGAACAATAATGTTACATTATTCCGTCCGTGCGTATATGGCATATTTCATAACATATACACACATACACCAGGTACAGACTGTTCCAAACAAATGAAAAAAATCACACTTAAAATTCTTAGTAAATATAACAAAAATCCAAAGTTTGTTACTGATATGTAATTTAATACATACATAGAAACAATTGGAGAACAACACCCTCTCCGCGTACATAGGAACAGAATTTTCTTAGCCCTGCATAGTCATATTAGTTTAATCTTATGTGTAATTAGCATAATGTTTAGTGCTACAATAGACATAGAAGTCGCAGTCAAACTGGATGTAAGGCTATGGTTTTTCTAAATCTTGTCACAAGAGCACTTATTGTGGACACATGCGCCGTCGCGCAGGCCTATCCTGCGACAGTAGCGGTGGCAGGCGTTGAACTCGCAGCTCTCCCGCCGTACACGTTGGATAAGTGCTTCTGAATCTTCATCTACAAAATAGTTGAAAAAATAAAGAGATCACAATAATTAGAAGTCGATCATCGAACCCCTAAGCGCATTACAAGCATAAACAGTTCAAAAGTCTGGGCCTGAACAAACATACTTATATTTCATTGTACATTAGTACTTCTATTAGTGACTCGGAGTCTGGATGTGTGCCCGTTGTATAGCAATAGGCTCACCATCTATTCCATGGGACGTAAAGGTAGCTGGTCGTAGGAGGGTAGTACACTCCTCTACCCACCCCTTCGGGTATGAGAGGCGTCATTTTACATTTACGTTTTAAAGTTTAAAAAAAACTTACCGACAGGAACCTCGGCGATCGTTAACGCTACAATCGTCATGATGACAGCGAAAAGCAAGAAATATCCCTTCATTTTGTCGCGGCTTTTGATTCTTGGGAAACAGTGCAAGCAAGTGGTGTTAGTTCGAAGAAGCCATGCTTATATAGAAAACTGGTTCCTTGTTGTACATACAACCTCATTACAATACCTAAGCCCGTACTATTATATGCGATACAATGATAAATATGTTAAGAAACTGAGATAAAGAGCTAAATAACAGGAGAATTTACTTAGGCATGCGATTTGGAAAGCAAATTGTTAATTTATGTTCTAATTATCACTGACGCGTTCTGAGATTGGCGTACATAACTTCACGCCAAATGCCTTACGGGGTAGGTAGAGAGCACGGAGCGCCGAATATCCCTGTCATTACATGTCTGCTGTGCTTTTTCTACATACATCAATCTCTTCATATATGCGCATACATATTTTCATGCATTCTTGCATGCACCTCTTCATGCGTTCATGGAATAAAGGTGATAATAATTTTTCCAGCGATAATTCCATGAATAAGCATCGTTATCCCTTACATAAGGGTAACTAAATTACATATACGAGTATAATTGAAAACGAATACGGCCTTTGAGCTTAAACTTTGTTGTAAACACAGAAAAGCCACCCGTCTGAAACCTTTAAAGGCAAATTAATAACGTCAAAATATTGATTCACGGCTTAATTTAATATAGCAAATATTTTGAAATAAGGCATTTAGGTTTCTGTTAATACAAAGTTTTCAGTATTTCTCGAGACATTGCTTCAATATTGGCCCCTAAAATCGAAAATAATGTTGTTCGGTCTAAGAATTTAAATTCATTTGTATATAATCGAGTATTTACTGTACACAAAATTAGATGTTGTATGTACGTACTGCGTATAATAAAGAAGAAACAACCCATCATTCACAAATGAGGGCCCCTAACGACCTCGTTCTGCCTTCATCAGAGTATTTCTATTCTGTAGCGGCTAAATAGCTCGCCATTGTAACGTGGATACTCTATAACAATTTGAATAAACCTTTTTTTCATAGAATCTCCACGGTCGTGTCTGAACTGGAAGGGCGTTTTCATTTTTTTGTATAAAACTTTTTACATTGCTGTTCGATGTCGTTATTGTGATTATTTTCAATGTCACAAATAATACGTATCTAGTATTGTGGGTTCTCGCGGACATGTCATGACACGAGCTCCAATAAGTTATGGCTGACCGTGTGCGTGAGAGTCAAACCTCATATAAACACTTCTCATATTGGTGTTTTGACTTTTATTAGCCTTTTCATTCCAATTGCCTTGTTTTATTCTTATCACCGCAGGCAATGTATATTAACGAGTATCATAAACAAGTAAAACAAACAAGAAAACTTATTCGAAATAAAAAGGCAAAACGAAACATGAAAGATGTTTCTTTTAAAAATCGATTATTTTAATTGTAAAGCTTGAAGCACTAAATTTTCAGCATTACTAAGTATATCGATTGAGCTATAATTGACTTTAATTATGTATTAAAAATATTCAAGTTTTTTTTTGTTAAATACAAGTTGCTATTAGATTAACTTGTAATAGTTGCACAGAAATCTTATTGTAGAGTAAGAGTTCCAGATCTAAGAAGATATTTTTCAGACCTTTATCGATTGTAGGTAAATATTATATAAATAGACATATATTATCTGACAAAACTCGCTTCCAGAAATTTCCTATACCCGCGCCCCACCGGCACTCACGGCGAGAGATAATAAATCCCCGCCCACCTGCCTGCAAGGGCCAGTCTTTCTTTTAAGGAACAAAAGTTACTGAAAAACGCAAAATTGTTCTCGCATCTTGAATTTATATACCAGCAGCCTGTTACACCCAGTCTCCGTATATAAAGGAACTCTACTTAAATGACTTTAGTTCCTATTTCGGATGGAAACTAAATTAACATTATGGTAATTCGGCTTCAAGAGTCCGGTTAGATGATATTTAATCAACATTTTTCCTCTCTCTGCTTTACTTCTTAAGGGCCTCGTTGGTTTAGAACTTGTAATCACGATTGTTGAGCAAGAGGTCGTAGGTTCGAACCGTGGCGCGTAGGTCGCCCAAAGTATTAATAGGTTTTTCTTACTTGAAACTCTTAACAGTACTTCGAACTCTGCATTTAATTTTGATAACAACGAGTCTGCCTATAAGAAACTCGTCGAAATATTGTTAGTTTTTCCTTATAATCAAGATTATAATATCATTACAAAGGGATTTTGGTATCATGTGATATATGCATGAAGGTTTGGTTTCAAAGATGTTTTATCTACGTGTACTCGATACTTCGATGGCAATTACTTTTAGTATCGTCATACAAAACTAACATTGTACTAACATTGATATATATCTAAAATAAAGAGCACATGACATCTCATTTAAACTGATCTAATCTAAACAGATTCCGTTCTGTCTCTGTACAATAAGACATAAAACTCCCAGATCATTTATAATTGACCCAATATCATAATGTACACGAGAGCTGGGAGAATGTATGAGAAATGTATAATGTACGAATAGAATTAATAAAGAACCGGGCAATGACGGTGAGTGGCGGGCAGCGCGCCAACGCTTCCCACTGTGCAGTCTTTTAAATTAAGACAAAGATTAATGCTCCGCTACAGATATAGCGAGCGAATTTATTTATCAAAATTAATTTGACAAAGGAATTATTCTTTAAAATATTTCTTAATTACGAAGTTACTTAATTAAGGAATTATTAATCATGATTATATCATGAATATAATTACTATTTTAAAAAGATATCTAGTATTGAATTATTATTTAAAATAATCATCGAACTGCTGGATCCATTACTCATAAAGAACCGTCAATTTAATTAATCAATTAATCTTGGCCTAAATTACAAAATACTATGGTGTGAAATATATTATGCTAATTAATTTACTATTATTTACGTATTACATCAGTATTTACAATTCAGATGTCATTGGAAACAACGAGTCTGTCCTTTAGCGCGTTCAACCATTTGCACATCTGTAAATACACTTAATCTTTGACACACGCAAAGGTACAAAGCGACGAAGATACCATCACATTAATTTAACTAAGTACTCTCAGTTACTATGTCTATATCAATCTTCAGTGACGTCATTACTTATTACAGAATTTCTAATACGGTATGTTAGCTCTACCATACCCGTATATAAATACAGTTGTATACTTTATGTATATTTAAGTTATTTTAATATTGTAGAGTGGCATACCCACAATAATTCACATTCTCCACATAGGCAACATACATACATACATTAAACCTCATACATACATTCTCATACATACAACATATGTACATTCTGCACATAGGCAACGAAAGCGTCTGAAATAAAAATAAAACAAATTAAAGTTACATAAATGCTGGTTTTATCTATTTATTTACAATTTATTGAACACCATAAGCAGGTAGAACAAAGGGCGAACTTAATGCCTAGTGGCATTCTCTACTAATCAACCTTTGGCGAATGGTAAGCATATGAAAAACATGAATGCATGTGTGATAAAAAAAATTAAGCATAGAAAACATAAGAATAAGGAATAATAATTATCGTAACTTCACGCCTGTAATCCCCGAAGAGATAGATAGAGTTGGGAAGTACACTCCCACGTTTCACCAGTTACGTTTACGTCCCATGGAATAGCTGGTGAGTCTATGGCCATCCACCGGGCACAGATCCAGACTCGGAGTCACTACTAGAAATTCTAAAATAGAAAATCTAATAGTACCCGACCGGGGATTTAAACCCAACACCTCCCCATCGTCACTCGCGCTTGAAACCACTCGACCAACGAAGCAGTCAATAACGAAGAGTAATAATTAAAATATAAAATAGGATAGTTTGTTATGCTTTCCATATCAACACGCAAAGCTATATAATACGAGGGTGGGCAAACTTATTGTAGCATAATCAAGGTTTTGTGTTCGCATATCGTAAGACGTCATATTTCCTTTAAAATGTACGTGTTAGTCAATCAGTTAGTCAGTCAGTCAAATGATATGGTCACTAACAATTAACGACAGTACAACAAACATTAAGGTACGGAGTAAAGCCCCTAGGCAGTGACACATAGCAATCTATCTGTCTAATTGCGCTACGTTGCCACGATTTGATTTGTCAGTTGTCAATAACTGGGTCGGCACACGGCAAGAGGAATCACCGCAGGCGTAGTAATGACGAATCAAATGTATGACCCGATGACGCAACGATGCAACCTGCAGGAACTCTGATTTGCTTAATTTCAGGAACACTCTAGGTCATAGTTGTTCATGACCATTATGCCTGTTCAATGCCATTCCATTTCGTTCATTCCATGACGGAAATGAAGTCTCTAGCAGACCGAAAGCAGGTTTCATCAAATAAAAATGATTCTTTTAGTAATCGGTCGGTAGCATATGGTAGTGAATTAAAGAACGCTAACATAATGTTGCACCGATTCTGCCCGAGTAGGCGAAAGAGTGTAGTACACCCACTCTTCATCTGTTATCTCATTCATGCAAAGAAAGAGAGGCGAACCTATGGCCTTACAAACTTAAAAACAGTAATATATAAATTGCGGTTCGTTAAATCGAATACTATATTCTTTCCTCACTTCACTGTTAGAATTTGAAGCTAAAAAGTTGAACTTGAATGCTAAAAGTGCTCGTCGAATCATATCGTCCGGAATGCACCAAGTCGAAAGAGAAAAGTTTGGGGAGAAACTTATGTCGTTATATAAAAATGTATTTTAAACCACGAGATTTGCGGGTGACTTTCGGTTTGCACATTTCTGAATTTCCGCAACATTTTAAGTTTACGTGAAGAAATTTATTTCTTCAACATATTTCCGCATACCCAAATACGGTAAATGATTGCGAATGGTTTTAAATGTCAAATGTTAAATTTATTAGCAATAATGAACTGATCTCATGTTTACCATTCGTTTTTGTTATCATTAAATCATGAATATTGAATTGCACGTACGTATTTATTATTTTTGTTATTATTGCGTTGCAACTCATTGTTACGTTCCACAGCAAGAATTTTATGACTTTCCAGTAATGAAGTCGCATTAACTTACTCATAGACAATACTCTATGGCGTATTAGAGATTAGGGTTGGCAGTCAACTAGTGTGTTCGAAATGTTATGTAATAATTAAAACATGTGGATCAACTGCCCTCCAAAATAAGGGAACGCCCATACTAATTCACCAGCGGTCGTAAATCTAAGGGCAGACGTTTCCCGTTTATTTATTCATCAGCTGTATTCCACCGAAAGTTGGCAATATAACTACAAAATTAGGGTAAGTGTATCAGTAAAAAATTTTATGATATAGCCGTGTATAGGTACCAAAATTCGTCATATATAATATAACAATATTAAAGTAACCTTTGCACTGTCAGCCGTTTGAACCTAATATCGCTTGGGGCGTTTTTCCCCAATATCGCCGACCGAATGTATTCATATCATGTCAACTCAAGTTGACCCTTTCGAAGCGTCCGTTCAATGTCAGGAATAAATGATCTCATTCACTATGTTATATTATACGATATTATGTATTGACACTTTTTATCCACGGCCCAAAAGTTTCCAGGACATCCTTGGACAGTTCTTTTAATTAATTTATATGAATATGCTCCTTAATAATAAAAGTGGTGGGCATGGTGATACCTTAATAATAAAGTTGGTGGGCATGGTGATAAATAATAATTTATCACCATGCCCAGTTCTTTACAAGCTTGTATTTAATTTCCAATATATATGTTTATGTACATATTTATCTTGTATGTTCAGTTCAAAATTTTGCAACTGATTTTGAAACCAGTGATCCTCAACCGATTGAGATGAAATTATGCATACACGCTTAAATACGATGACAATGTCATCAACAATGTCATCGACAACAAATACAATATGGCGGACGCCCAGGATGGCAGACTAGTTATTTTTTGAGCTCTGAGAAGCTCTTTGATGCTGTCCAAGCATATGAAGTCTTAAATACATAGAGTTAAATCGCATGAAGGTCTCCATATTCAAGAGCTGGTATGTAGTAAATTACCTTGCAAATGAACATACAATAATGAGGTATTAAATTAAATGCAACTAAGGAACATTTCTATCGATAGCCGTGATAGCCTAGTGGTTAAGAATTCAGCCTCTCACTCCGGTGGGCTGGGTTCAAATCCATGGCGCGCACCTCTTT
>DWEC01000460.1:0-17080 GCA_018245735.1 Microceris miodesmiata
CTTAAATCCAATGGTACTCTACTAGCACAAAGAGTTATCATAGAGCATTACATAGATAGATATTGAGATACATATACATAGATAAATACATGTATTGACAGTTAGAAATTGTCAATTAATTTGAGATTTCAATCTACACTGAAAAACGGTGGTCTGAGCTGTAGGCCACTATAAAGTTTGAGATTCGAATTCAGCATAGGCATATAATTGGTTGGAAACCGAGTCACTACACCCGTTACTATATTAATGGATTCTGATGGAGACTTAACACATTGTAGAAGCTAATCTAATTGGTGCGCATCAAGATTTCAACATGTTTTTACATATTATATACAAACGTCCGGAGTGAGACTGAAATTTAAAACGCCTAAGATATCATCTGCTTCACTAAGCTCAACATATGCCTGATCGCATGCTCGTTAGAAGCAAAAGTTATACCGTAAACACCAACGTACATATTTAACATGTTTGCAAGACGTTAAAAGCATGTGCAGTATACATGGCACGCGACTAACTGTTATAATATTTACCGTAGCCTACTAAGCGTTCAATCTGTAACGACCTGTCGCATCATATGCCCGTCGCCGCCCGTCGGCGCTCATCTACGCATGAGCTTCATTAAGCAAGATGTCAACTATCTGGTCACATGTCAACCCGGAGCTGAGTGCGTGTCACACGTTGGATACGGAATATTATGTTATTCCGTAGACATTTCTAGAAAAATGTATAAGGACCGTACATAATGTACGACGCTTTCAGACATTTGAACAGCGTATGTTCATCTGTGAGACAAAAAATGAGTGAAAGGCAGTTTGAAGTAGAAATCAGTGTTCAACAATCGTTTCTTGTGAGATACAGACAGGCGTGATACGCCACTCTAAATGTCATACTCGTAGAAATAAACATCAGAAACTACTATATTGTCTACAAAGATAACCGCATTTATCAGCTTCAGGCCAAAAAGGTAAATTAGAGCTTTGCCTCAAAAATTACTGACAAAGACGAACACAGCATCAGCGTCACCTCAATGAGGTAAAATTTAGAAAAGATCCTATGTTCCTGAGTTTTCTAAAAGATATAAACATTACTGTGATTTTTTTTTAAATTAAAACGCTCATGTATTATAATATTAGTCTAGAGAAACTCCAAAGATATTTAGATTACTATATCCGTGCGTCCTAGAATAAACATTAAAATATATTTATCAGTTGTTTCAATCCGGGCATTTTTCAAACGGATGGATAAGTAAAGTTTTCCTGAAAATTATGGGTACAGTTCCAATGATGTATTAATTTTATTTACATACTATCTGTCCCGGCGACTTCGTACGGGCTAACCTAACCTAACCTAACGTAACCGCGGCGCCGCACCGTGTTCAAACGACGCGCTTCCAGCCTAAGTTGAACCCTGTTTCGTATGACGATATGATGATTGAACATATAAATCTGAGCTCTATTTTTCTTGCTACATATTACGTGATTATTGACATACATTGACATGACTTCTTTATTTGTTAACTGATTTAGATGAAAAAACACAAAATGCTAAGTGAAGCCCACCACAATATAATCCTGAAAACTGCATCCAAATCGGATAAGCCGTTTCTGAGATTAGCATGCACAAACATACAGACAAAGTGAAAAAACATTGTTTTCAGATCTCTTGCGTATATAAAGGCCCCACATTATACATTTTTAAATATATTTTCCGTGTACAGACAACGATCAGTCACAGTTTTATTATATGCATAGATGTATCTTACGCACTATGTTTTTTCAAACATATTTGCGAACATTATAAGAAACATGTTCCCAAGTTTTTAAAACGGTTGACAATAATGGAAATCATTCAAAATTATAACAAACATCTTACATTATACAATGCCTCGTCACTATGAAGTGTTAACCAGTTACAAGAATTTTATGTTCTTTTTTACAAGCACAAATTATGAAAATGGCATAGTTCAATTTAAAATAGAAAGACATTATTACCTTTTAACTCAAAAGGAGAACCGAACTTCTCAAGGGAATCCTATGTCCAGCAATCGATTGAGACAGGCTAATAATGGTGACGGTCTTGACGATACGTACTCGCTAAGGCCGCTGTAGTACATAAGACAACAAGTATACATTCTTATGTGATTGACAAATAGATGCTATTAGAGAAATCTACAGAGATCGCCGACAGCGACACGATAGACAAATGACGCGCGTAGCTCTCCCTAAGAACTATCTCCAAAACAATTCCTTTTTACGCGTAATGGGAAACGTGACTGCTAAGCCTTAAATTCGATTGATAAACGACCTCATCTTGGGACGATCCGGCAAAGACGTTCGCGGAATAAACTAATAATACAAACTGCTTTTTTAAGGTAACGCCAAATGTAGGATAGATAGGATAGGACCACCCTACTGGCGCAACCAATATTATGGCATGTTTAGGTTAGAAAATTGTACACCCATTAACTATACCGGTTTACCCTATTCTAATTGAGATTGATAACAGATGCCTACAGACTGTAGTACCGTCAGTCAACGTAGCACAGACAGATGTAGTCACATTGTTTGTTTGAATTATATTTCTTTTTAATATCCAGCTTAAGGGATATTTGCAAGTACTCAAATATATTGCAACTGGCTCTATGACGTTATACGTCTCTGAATGAGAAGGCTGAGGCTGTAATGTGCTAGACTGGCCGAACTGATTGATAAACTTTACACACAAAGAAAAACAAGGTAGGCAGGTCTCCTGAGTGTATTTTCCTGCATAAAATACTAAAATACAAGGGTATTTTAAGCATTTCTGAAATGTAGCCGTGCACCAATAGAGGAATATTTCATTTGTACGCAGCTCTTGTAAACCTTGCCCAAGAGACCGGCTCGGTGGTGTTTTATCGAATGCTACAGAATTGCGGTATTTAGGTGGAGGTACGCCTGCTGGCCGCCTAATGCCTGGGTCGCCTGCAACCTACCAGATGCTGCTCGTTTCTTGTTTAGTTAAATATACATAAGGTTTCCGATAATGTATCGTTTCATCCCGACATTTAAATTAAAAAATGTACACTACTCAAAACATCTTTTTGGCATCTCTTATATCCACTAAGCCTAATTTACTGCGTATATAAACAGAGCGACGAATGTAAAGAACGTGAGGACTGTAAAGATACATATTTGTCACTTCATGCTCTGTGCCTACCCTGTCAATAACTTGGCGTGTTGATAAGATTGCGATTATAATAATGACATATACATAGATGCTATCCACTTTATATTTGATGGCATATATGTACATGATAAACTGTATGCGGTCGCTCATATCCTGGCAAAGGATATGCGATGTACGAGGAAATTATACTTAGCGAGAGATCTTACATACTGTATGAGGTGGAAGCGCCTAATCTCAGATTATGTTATTGATATAATATACGAGTACGTAGAACGCTTTATGCATCCTATGATGTATTCAAATCTCAAATGTTAGATGGCCAAGTCAATTATTCTATAATGTACAGAATATACTGATGTGATAGTGTCCAATAGAATTTACTTATCTGACAATTGTGTTAACAAATGGTTTAAGGTAGACTAATCTAATCCAACTATCTCTCATCTGAGTGTATAATTACCTAGTTTTTAATTAAACTACGTATCATTTAAAGAATACAGTTTGCAAAAAAGGACGCTGAAAACGAGCATCTTATTAAGGTCCTCGAGCGATCGGACGACGTGTTACCTGTCAACAAATGCCAGGTACCGTCCGGCACGCACCACGAGACACCGAGATGTCATAGGCTCGATGCCGACCAGTCCCGGGCATAATCCGACCCTTGTCAAGCATCGGGGTTTACTTGTATTCAAGAAACATACGTGGTTATCGCATTAAGAATCACACTACAGCCATGGCATGTCCTGGCAGTCGGGCACTCGCGACGTGGCGCAGGGTGCGCGCAGGCGGGCGCGTGCGGTTGCCAGGGCGGGCGGCCGATCACTGAAGCCAACCCGGCCACCCCGCCCGCCCCCGCTCTCGGCTCATCCCCCGCAACAGAATCTCTCAATTATTTTATTGGGAAGGCTAATGAGACGAAAGACATCGACCGGATCGTTGTCTGATATCCCCATGGTTACAGCCAAATACACACTCCTCGGACACCCCTGGGCGACGATGTAATTAAAATTAAAGATGAAATTGAAGTCCACCGTTCTTCAGGCGGCTATCACCAAAAACTTCCCTAATCACGTCGTGTTCATGGCAGTTTCAGAAAATTTATGGCATATGACAATTACTTTCAAGTGTGTGACCTTTAAAGTAACCGGTGTACATTAATGAATTGCTATAAAGTGAATTATAAGTGTAAAGTCAGTAAAAAGTAGTTGTAGATAATAGGTATGCTACGTACTCGTATAATAATAACACTTTTCAATTACACTTATTTTAATCATTAATACGAACACTAAGTATTCAATTTAATTAGGATGTAAAATTACATTCCGAGAAAATATTAAAATAACACATTGAAGATAAACATAAAATAATAAAGACAAAGAATTCGTTAACATTATAAATATTTCAGATAGATCAAAACAAAACAATTCGCGAAGCTCTAACTCATTTTTCGTGAAAAAAATACTGTGAAAGGGCTTTTTGTATGTCGTCCTTCATCCATTAACGATGAGTTGATAAATAATTTTTAGGTTCAATAGCTCATAAAGGGTACGAAAGGATCGAAAGGTCAAAGAGAGACAAGTGGAATTTGCGAGGGAGGAGCAGGCCGACAGCGGTTGAAAAACTGTCACCGCTCCATACGGAACGAATTTATACGCACTTTACACTTACAACTTTGTGAAACAATTCCGTGAAAACTGGAATAGCCCGGCTGGTTTATCGCGTGTTTAACCCGTTCCGCAATTTTAGCTTCGCTCGGAACCTAGGGCCACACAGACCTACTTAGTTATATGTTATAATAATCTCCGAATGCTAAAACATTCGTTTATTTACGACGAATGAATAAAAAAATGCACACACTTCGAATATAATGAAATCAGAAATTAAATTTTTATCCTATAATGGCTCTGAGGGTAAGAAATAAAAGAAAATAAAATGCTGGTAATTTAATAAAAATAATAATAATAAATCAGTAAATGTCATGTGACATTTCCACACACACATACGAGTACAGTACAGAGATCCTGTAGTACAGTGACCAGGCGTCTGATAAACTACATAACATAATGAAGACGTCTGCCTTTTGTTTCCACAAAACCAGCCTTCGCAAAAAGCATTGGCGAAACATTAAAATCTTAGTTAATAAAACTTAAATTAAGTAACGAATACCTCCAACCTCGATTTATGATGTGAATTTTAAAACAAAAAGTAGAAGAAGTTGCACGCACAATCATTGTTCATTTAAGGAACAATACACGTTAATAGTAATCAGATTTCTCGTGCTCGGTTCAGCTCCGACAAGCACGTGTCAGCCCTGCTGTGAGAGCGACCGTGGCGGCTGGATTTTGCAAGTGTAATCTCCAAGTGAAATTGGACGGTCTGCAGTTTAGCCTGCATCGGTTGCAGAAACATGTTTTTGACACAACTCCTCAGGTTAATGCATCACTACCTATAGCCCTGGGCGAGTTTAGAACACATGTGCTACCCGTGTATGAAATTGCAATATTTTTAAATTATTCTCAAAATTGCTGTTATTATTATTGTTGTCGTACGAAGAAGCGTTTGTAATATATTCTAGTTATGATATATGTATGTTATCCATAAACGCTTTAAATGCTTTTCTTGGAGCTTATGCTAGCACTATAAAAATGGTTACCTTACAGGAAGTTCATTCCACACTTACAGCAGAGCCGTGGCCTACAGTCACGAGTTCAGGTGATTTGAACGGAGCGCGCATTTTTCAGTGAGTGAAATAGTTGTAGAGGTTTGAAACAGGTACGACGTTAAATAGTAATTTGCCACAGCCGGTAGAACAGTCAGTGAAAACACATATCTTTCCTGTTGTAATTTCTACAATAAACAATTGTCGACCTATATTAAGTGGCAGTGTTATAAGAGGATATATTGCACTGTGTTTATGGTTCATGGCTGTCACGTTCCTTACGTCCCAGTGACGGCTAGGCACCGATACACTAGCTGATGGAGGAGTCAATAGTTGCAAAACCGGCGTGTGTGCATGAAGGGCAGGATGAATGTAGAAGAAGCCAGTCAAGTCTCATTGTGTAGGCTGATTGTGTAGTCATCAAACAAAGAACACATATCCTTGTCGGCTCACACATTCTAAACTATTTGATCTTTGGCTTTACAAAGTCTATAGAATGTATTTCAACACAAGGTATCATAACACAACTTAGAATATTGTAAATTTTGTAATGTTAAGTTCACAACTAAAATAACATACTATCATCTGATCTTCATCAATCTCAATTTAATATTACGATGATATGAATGAATAGGATATATGTGTGACATTACGTGAATACTAGGAACTAAATATTCAGAGTTTAGTAATTAAGATCCGAGTTAGAAACTGGTACAACTGAAATACATCACAATGGCTAACAAAATGTAGTTAATAAAACAGTATCTTGAAATATAACAAGGAAACATTTTGGAATACCTCCCAAGAAGCAGGACGACGTAGCTGACGAGTGAATTCGATGGCAGCTTGTATTTTTATAGTGCGGAATGAACTCCCGGCAGCTTTTCAGTGAACATCGAACGTCTGTCGATGAGCATACTGGTGCTGTTGTAGCCATCCCAATGTAGATTATCAATGCATTCGTGGTTGGTTCAAACAGGTCAACTAAACCTTCTGTATCATCATCATCATCGTCAGCCTCTAGATGTCTACTGCTGCACATAGGCCTCCAATCGGCGCCACTCCTTCCGGTCCTGGGCCTTAGCCTTCTGTATACGTTCGAATAAATACATACTGAAATGTATTTGCATTTTGTACAATATACATGTACATTTATAAACGCTAATAGTTATTAATTTTCCATTTTTCTATAACATTAGGGTGACTGTTGTATAACATGTTTTGAGAATGCTAAAGGCACCTGTAATTGTCATGCATACCTACGCAACAGCAATTTTATGACACAGATTTTATGACCAGAAATAAAAAAATACCGTTTAGTAGGGTCGACTGCATTGGAATGTCGTTAGTTTTATAATGATTGATAATACACCTCAAGTAAATTAACTCAGCATCAAGTGTAATAGAGGGGATCAGTTGTAACGCAAATAACATACTAATTGAATAGAATAATGAGACGACATTTAACAAAATAGACCAGAATATTATTATCGAAGTTGTAAGGCGGTGAGGGAAAATTAAAAGACTACAAAGACATTACAAACGGCCATGCTGATGATAAAAGGTCATTGTCTCCTAAAACATTTGAAAAATCACCTAGTTAATGTAGAATTAGAGAAACAACAATTGGAAAAAAGACAAAATCATTGACCTCCAGCTCCGGACAGACAGAATGGTGTCCAAGTGACACACGCGATGGAAACAGCTTATAAAGGAGCTCCCGCATCCTAACTACATGGAGAATAATGAGAATAATAATAATCGTTTACGTGTGCTGTCCATTTAAATATTAAAAACACCCCTTTCTCGTTCCACAGCTTGTCGTGGGTCTCCTCAAAGAATGGCTAGAGTCAAGGCCATAGCCTACCACGCTGGTCAATTACGGGCGTGTAAACTTCCCACGTGTGAAAGAACATAGTACAAAACTGTAAGATGTGTGGATGTTCTTACGATGTTTGTTATCGCTGTTGCAGCAAGTAATATATAATTTTAGAAAGCAATATTTTTGTAAAGATGTGTGTTCAAGGATTTGAACTCAAGACACTCCTACAGTGGGTCGAAAGCACGTAAATGGAAAAGCACACGTAATTGAATCTAACAATCGTGGAGCCTGTTTAAATATATCTGTGGCTCCAAACAATACCCAGTCGATGCGCGGCGGACGCGAGCGCTAATTCCGCCAGCAATGCTACGCTGGAGCTGCTTAGCATTACAAATGATTCCAACGTCGATACATGCCACACCTATTAACACGGTCAAATTGATTACGAAAATACCATGTTTAACTTTTTATTCAATTTTAAACGCACATAACACCCAGCTTGTATTTCCCCAAAGGGCTAGGCAATTAACGGTAGTAAACTCCCACGTTTCATTAATTAAATTATACGTCCATGGAATAGGTGGTGATCCAATACAAAGAGTAGAAATACAGACTCCGTGCTAATACAATAAATAACAAATTAGTAAACCCAAATAATATTTTGCCCAGCCCGGGCATCGAATACAAGACCACTAGACCGACGAGGCAGTAATAAATCACTTATAATATTAGGTACTATATGGAATAGGCTGATTATAATGACCCTTCTCTTTGGTTCAACATATTATATACATGTCACACAATAGTCACATCTGCGTCATTACCACTCAGGGCTGATGCAGTGCGCCGCGTAAATAAGAGGTAAGGGTTTCTGCTTATTGTCATCTCCAACGAAATATAACAGTACATTCATCTTGAAATTGATCTGAAACAATCGACCATTGCAACTATAAACAAAACATACGATTTTCTAAGGAACAGTTAAATAATAATCATTATAATCTGTGTTGAATACATTGATTGACGTTACACACATACTTTTCAAATCGAACGTCCTTAAATAATTGAAATATTACGATTTAAATAGTTGTAAACCGCTCTTAATCTTATCTATACAAATGTACTCTTTTTAACAAATCGAATCAAAGCAACTATTTCTTACGTACAACTTTTCAACCCGATATAAATGTGATCTCGTCCCAAAATAATAAAACATGGTCATTTCCCGCCAAAAAAACTTCGGAACTGCCGTTACGGAGCGTGCAGTAAAATCGAGTAGATGTTCTGATCCCCGGCCATTCGGAGTCGGCCCACGTATGACGACTGATTGCCGATACCTGGGCACCACCATCGCCCTAGTCATTCGACTACCTACTGCACACAGCGGACCATTGTACACTCAATTGATTGCGCATTAAGCTCCAAAATGGCATGCACACGCAAACGGAATAGTTGAAAGCTCCGTCGCCGTGCGTAAGTTTGTTCCAGTTATGTACGAATACGAAAGAGTTACGAGCGGGCCCGTCCGTGACTAACGCTTACATCGCCGAGTTATATGATACTTTAAGCTCTATTTGATAGGTCGTAAAGTTCAAAGCTGGCTAAATTACAGCAAAGTGATACTTGTAAACTTTGAAAAACTTTTTGCGTCGTAACTAATATAGATCGTTTGTAATAGAGCCGATTTTTAGAAGGTTCTAAGTAAGTAAACTGAAAGAAAATTAATTTTAACTGCGTGTCCCTTACGTTGAAGTAACAATTTCAGGGTGGAAATGAATAATTATAATATTTGTAAGTTGAAGGGTAACGACCGCAAATTCAGTTTTCAATATGTAATATTGTATTGTTTTTCAAATAAAACAGTAGTCTACCGATTGCCTTATGTATGTTTCTACACTTCAAATACATGGCGTAGATCGACTAGAGCGTAAACTCATTCACTACATTATAAACTCACTTCTAATAGAAACTGCTCTGCCAAGAATACGCATTTGATATTATATTATATGCCATACATTGTGAAACTGATGTGAATGGCGGCAGTATTGATTAATAACTATTAGCACTTAGCCGCACACTGCGGTCCGCCATGTCGACAAACACAAAGACGAGACAACACAACCACTACACTATATATCTTATTAGTGACATATCCGACTGGTCGAGAATTGATCCTGACGCAGCCACGCGAGGCATTACTGCCTAGTGAACAATGCGTTATACACTTTATACTTACTTAAGACTAATGAAACTGGCCCTGGGATCTCCAACTCGCATGCCCAGCGTGGGGATTACGGGCATCAACCCCCTTTTGTGGGAGACCTACGTCCAGCAGTGGATTAAGATAGGCCGATGATGATAAAAGAAAATAAAGGAATGAAATGATAATCTTGACCTATATTTAAAATGAATTACTACCTACTGTGTGTACCTTCCATAACTTAAATTACGATACAATTTACTATACGGTCGGTAACTCGACTAAGTAGAAAAATATACACATACATACATACATATGTCACCAGTTAATTGAATAACCTATAAGGCCAACTATCACGTATTGAAATATATAAAAAACTGACTCTATGATATATTGACACAATCGACACTAAATAAATTAATCGGATGAAGGTCTTTAACAGACGACCATGAATAATGAATGTGATGAAAGTAGGAGAGGTAATTAAAGTTTGTCAGGACCATAGATGGCTGAAATCCTTCACCTCTTCCCAAATGAGAGACACGCGTGACGATAGGTACATACATATGTATTTAAACCAATGAACGCTGATAATTAATATCGATGTCGCGGTTTATTCAACACTCGTTTAACCAGCCCACGGATCAACAAACGGGTGTCGGACAACACATTATTATGATATTATGATCAAACTTCGGACACCGGCGATGATGCCACAACATTAAACAGGTACGTTAGATTACATTCGAGCCGATTTGCCCCCGTTGATACCCAAAACAATAAAACGTTCGTCGTTCTCTTTTTTTAAAAAACCGCCGCCAGACCAATTTTATTGTTCTCTCTCCCGAACAAATATTCAGATGACCGACTGTGTTAGGGTCATGTTCTATTGTCGCAGGGACACACATTTTAGTGCATCATTATTTTATGCAACTCTAGAAATATATCCTCATCACTTATATTTTTATATCAATGAATCAGTGCTCGCTTTTCACTTATGGCGATATCATTCTCCTTTTACAAACGAAATACATAGTAAAAATAGTAAGAGAAAAATTAAAATTTAGTCCGCCTAAAAGGGTAACCCATTTGTAAATTTTGGCAAATTATGGCATATTAGGGTCAATTATGGCACATTAGGGTATATACACATTAGGGTAAGTTATCTCAACGGGTTTAACGTATTTGTAATCAACAATTTTAATTGAATTTCTTTAATATGTAAATGACGTTTTTAGGACATTAAATAACTCGAAATATTGGATTGACAATCGTATATTAATATTGCAGTGTATGGTTGCCTATAACTTACCTACTGTTTGTTATTAAGGAAGAATGGGCAACAAAACAACGGTTTCATTCCGTCTAGTCAGAATCAGTGAGAGGCCAACGCTATCGGCACCTAGAACCACGAGTGCCTATTATAGAGAAAGAACCCACTGGTTCAGCAGTACCCGTCCATTATTCACCGAGTCGAGTTGCAACCTAAGGACTTTCTATGTACTAAGTTGAATTTTTTTCCACTATTTCGTGATGCATATTTTTTCACAAAATATATTTTATAGTTTATCTTTCGCTGTGGGACATTCGAGTACCAACGTGGAACGGGATTTATCTACGCTCCCAACAATTAATATGGGACAAACGTAAAAATGCTACATTACACGATACACATGACATTTATAACAGAAATAATGTCCGTCGTTGAGGATTGCCGCTGGAACGACCTGGGACTGGCATGTCAAAAATTCAAAGCGACAATTTGAACTCACGCGCTACGTCGATGTTTAATGAGATTAGTTCACAGGTAATTTTGTGCATAGCAACTTAGATACCACTGCTATGCATACGACACACGATTCTTAACTGATACTATTTATTCCTTAAGAGACGCAACGCATCCAGGATTCCATCTTGTACACGACTTCATATAAAATTAAAAAATAGAAATATATATTGCCCCATCTGAGTGAAAGCAGTGCCTTTTTACATGCAATAGACGAGTGAGAATGTAGAATATGGTTGTAGGAAAATCCCCGGCGCAGCGAGTAATTTGTTTCCGCCAGAGCTGTGTCAAACGCACACAATATCAGTGGCGGCGGCGTGCAGCGGGCTCGCGTGTCACTTCAATAGAAAAAAGGCAGTTAAAACGCTACCATCCGTTCCACTTCATTGAATACGCCATTTTAACTAGTGTAGGATTTTTCAAGCTCGAAATATTGAATTTCGAGGAGGTTTATCGTTTTTACGGAAATTATTATAGTAAAGAACGATGCGCCATGCATGGATTTTCAAAGTTAGTTAATGTTACTTGAATTTTTCAAAACTCTGCTGCCAACGACTTTTATCCTTAAAACTAAACCTCACCACTACATATATTAAATTTACAGGAGCCTCAAATGACATTAAGTGGTTATTTTATATGACAAAGGGTGGCGTTTCTCTCTCTGACATGTGTCAGGTAGTAGATGATATTTTGTAATGTGCTTTTGCGCGCAGGTGCCTTTGCTTTCGCCTTTTATTAAATCCAAAACTTTTATAGACAACTTCACTAAAAGACTGACGAGTCCCTGATGAAAACAATGTTAGTATGTATGTACCCGTACTGAAGACTTCGAAGATTTACACCTTTTCTGCAAATTAGCCGATGACACACAGCAAGGGAAGAGATATTTCTGAAACGGTACAAACACGAATTCTATTAGGACTTGGAACTAAATGACATATTTAATCGACGGCCCGCGAAGACCACAGTGCAAGCGTCGGCGGTCCAGTAAGATGAACTCCAAAAGTACTCGTAGTTCTCGAGAACAACTTATATGTATATATAGTCTATAAAATAGCCAATAATTGTTATTTTCCATTACAATATAGGAATTCAACCATAATCACCGCTAGCTGCCGCCATAATTATCATACTACTCAATTGTAATACTACATACTCGTACTTATAATTTTACTCAATTTTTCTTTATTTAATTAAAACAATAACTATTATAAAACAAATCTAAACTATCCAGATCGAAATATGATCTTGAAGTGAATTAAAAATAACTATAAAACGGCACAAGTCGTCACGATTGACGGAGACACCTATTCAGCAATATTGCAATATTATAATTAAAACTGTTTCTCAACGGCAGCGCCGATGTCAACGATCTACATCGTTACCATGTAAACTAAAACTGCTACTCAGTACTTACTTCATTAATTCGAATATGAATTGCCGATGAAATGCCGAAGAAATACAATATTTTTTTTAAATCAATTTAAGATTTCAGGTAGACTGAACCATATATACGATGCGATACGATAAATCGTTGAAAATATTAAAATATTTCTTTTGTATTGTAATATTTCGAACCACCTCAGGGCCGCTATTAGATAAAGTTGTGTACCCAGAAACATATCGATACGATTTTTATACATTTTCTTTAATTCTAAAGTTCAAATGTAGACATACATATGATTAGATATGAATCTATGTACAAAGGAGCTGTTGGCCCTAACTCCATTCACGTGGTTTTCAGTTTTTGAGTTTTGCGAGAATTACATATATTATATATAACTGACCGCGCCCTACTGACGAAAATCCCGCCTAAGCTAAAATCTATTCAATATCTCAGTCACATAAATGTGAGTTTAACTTACACCCGAAATCTCCATAAGTCCGAAACTACCCACTTTTTAACTTTCTTTTCACGTTAACTTTCAATCATCATAATTTTACAGGCTATAACCAGAGTTTCAGTCCAATCAACTAAACAGTACTTTTACTCCAATAAAAGTTTGACGATATTTGTTTCTAAAATATACATATCTTTTTTATATATAAAGCGATAAAATAAAACGCCTAATGTTAAATGAAGCTTACCACAGTATATGTAATCAAAATTCTTCACAAATTTCCATCTGCTTTCTGAGTCCAACAATCACATCCACGTTAAATTTCATCAAAATCTCTAGCGTGCTTTAGTTGTGAAAGGGTATCAGACAAACGGACAGACCGAAAGGAACGATATTGATTACTATTTCGCGTTCGTAACGATAGCACGTATTGCTACTTTAGCGGTGTACTCGTCTTGAATGACTCCGATAAATGTAGAGAATCCCTCACTCGCTTCGTCGGGTCCGTGCCGAGGAAACGCTGCCGTCGACAAACACAAAACGTAAAATGCTTACAAATAGAGATTTGCACACTCACACCCACAATGCACACAAAACGGGCCTTTCTGCCCCGGGTACTATTACACGTGAAAAGAACTAGGCGCGCAGCATAATAGCGATATTATAAACTTCCTTAAATATTTCACGAAATACAGGCGCCTTTGGAAATTGTTTGAATGTTTCAGACGGAAGTTGCGCTTTGACATGACGTTAAACGAGTTTGTTGCTTCCTGCGTCAATTTTGTACTCTTAGAACTTCTAGAGGACCAAAAAAGAAAGTGAATTTAGTGCTGAAATAATTACATGAAGATGTAACAATTAATTTGAAAATAACAAAGAGCAATATGGAAATTCTCATTAATATTAGAGCGAATTAATACAAAATTACAGTTCACAGAATAAAGGGCCTATCATTACACTGGGTCGGAGCCCTTTATAAATATTAAACATAATCAGACCTTTTTAATCTCCTCGACAAGAATTTCCTAATTTCATATTATACGAGGCGAATATTAAAACATTATCATGCGTGAAAATATCGCATACCGCATAACCGAACTGAAGGCTTAATGAAAAATAATTGGCATGTGCCATGCGAGCGTTTTTACAGTACTTTAACAGGGCTTTTGAATGAAATTAAAAACCTTTTTGTAAACTGCAAAGCCGTTTCGTAAACATCTGCAAGAGAACGCCTAAAACATTTGGCCAAAGGATGTCAATGAGCGGATCTTACTTTTATGCTTGTGTTTCGGCATTTAAAATCGTACAAACGACGGATAAAATAACTACTACTTCGAAATTTCGAAAAAGGTAAAATGGTAAAAATAGAGTTCCGACAACCGCATATAAAAATCAGATATACCAGAGGCAGAGGCGCGGTTGCTCTCTTCTTATCCCCTATTTTTAAAATGACATCCTCTAGCTTTCATCTATCTTCCAGAATTTAAAATTTAAAAGTCCATGTCAAAGTCGAAGACGTACAATAGACGAATCTTCGCTCCTTGAATAAACGACTCGAGCACGCTACTCGCTGAATTGTCGACGAGCTTTCGGCTCGAATCTAGACTTAGGTTGTCACTGGACTTGCCCTGAATTCAAAATTATTTAGATAATAACTTAACGGTGATTCAGGTTACGTGTAGCATCATATATTATAAAGCTAATAAAACTATGTAGCATTCTAAGTAACGAGTTCCAGATATCTCTACTCGTACAGATGTATCGTGTGTCTTTTACATTCGTCACTCTCTTCATATCACGCTAATAACAAAATTTTCATATTTAAAATATTAATGATAATACTTGATAGCAAATTACCTGTATACGTGTTGAAATTATTATTAAACAAATTACGAGGTGCAATCGATGGCCCGTGTAAGTTCATTAAAGTGTCGCCGAGGTATTTTCTATTGGCTGTAAAAGCTTCAAGCGCGCGGAGGCTAAAAGCGCTCTCGCGGCGCGGCGCAGTGGACGGAGCCTTTTGATACTGACGCAATCGATTAAGCCGAGAGGCTCCTTTTAATTGTCCATCCTTTTCTATTGACTTTCGCTCTTATATACTTAGTCGTAAGTGGATGTTCAGGCTTACATTGAGAGTTTCATACATACATGAATGTCTTACATAAAACACAATACATCGGTGCTCTCAGCATACCCCTTAGGAGATCTATCATGATGATATTATAGTATTAATAATAATAAAGCATTATATATTGTTAGGGTATGAATTGTTAATTAATAAAGACAATATCAGCTTAAATCTAAACGAGTACTGCGCCGGGAGCATCGAGTGCCTAATCTCTTTATCCTTAGAGAACTGAGCCACTTAACAAATGATGTAAATGCCAATTCATTAATACTGAAAACTATTACGAAACATTGCGGTATTGTACGTTTACATTTTTTCCGGGATACTGAAATAATTGAACCACATCAAACTATTCAATGTAGCGAAAACCACAGACATTAAACAGTGTCTGTCGACACTGCACAGCGGGAACCGCGCACACAAGTTTATTGCTATTTGTCACGGTTCTACCGCAAATAAGTACATCTGTAAATACTAAATACTCGGGCGTATTACACATGCTCCATGTAATATACTCGGATGTATAAACGTGCGTATTATGAACTTTGTACTCGTTAATAGTAAAGTAAGATTGAAAAAAAATCCCGTCGAATGCCGTCAATATACATACTACACGACTACATTTCACGGTGCCAACGCCAATTTTAACAGGACTTCTCCCTATGTAGTATTACATAAACCTATTGACTATTCATACACACTAAAATAACTCAAATAAATAAAACTGTTCCTAGAGTACTCTTGCAAATGTCAGTGTGAGGCAATGGCCACTTGTGCCCAATGTCTAATGGTTTGCTTCTCTCTTTACATGAAAAAAAAATACAGACATAAAATTTTTGAAATGTCAATCAGAATACTGTCAAATTGACACGAGGGCAAAATTCGCTCAGTTCGATTTCCAAAGTTCATTCGTAACCGACAGCCTCGCCTTCGCCTTCGGGCAGACCAAGGTTACCAGCGACAAACATACCTATACACTTCAAGCTACACAACAATTTAACTTCAATCCTATAACAATGTAACAAGGTATATATTAAAATGAACCTTCGATTAAAAATGAAAAGCTTTCGAACGGGTTATCATCACAAGGAGCGACTTAATTAGAAATACAATACTTCGTGGGCCTTCTAAACTTTTCAAACAGGTTTTCTATTACGGACAAAACTTGTAGACATTCGCCCTTAATTACATTTAGAAAAACTTTTATTTATTTATTTAGAACAAAATTTGTAGGCAAAAAAAATGTAGCACGAGTTTAAGACGAATTAATTATATTAAGAGTAATAATATTCTCGTGGATCTCTAAACGATGTTGTTAGCGTAACTTAAAGGAATATAATTACTAACGAGTAAACCTGCACATCTTAGAATTTGTAAGAAAAAAAATATATATTTTCTAAGGTGCGTAAAGTCTGCCAACCCGCACTTGGCCAGCGTGGTGGACTATGGCCTTAACCCTCTCAATATGAGAGGAGACAC